>JASDQU010218635.1:0-13603 GCA_032191745.1 Picea mariana | reverse complement strand
GACCCATAAACATATATGTATTTTAAGGTTTATAATATATGTTTATGGGTCAAAGTGATAGTCATCCAACTATTGTCACCTTGCCACATGTGAAAGGAGTAATGTGGAGTACCACAAGTTAGAGATTTTTAGTTTTTAGATTTTGCACATTAGGAGGAGGGAAGGACAAGCAACATACATATTCACACTACAACCAAGCATACTCATATTGCAACCAATCAACCATTATGTTAGTAGTTGGCATCACTCTCTTATGATTATCCTGATTGACATAAGGATCATGTTATCATGGAGCTTATATGTCATAATGGACCACATCTATCTAACAATGTGGGATAGTAATTTTTGTATAGAGAGGTATTTATGCCATAGAAACAATTCCAAGATACACATATGTTAGTCGTATCCAACACAGTGATGGGCATTTTTTTAGGAAGGAATGTTAAAGTGGTATTATGGAATACCATCAATTAGAGAGTTTTTTAAATTCAATTTTTGCACAAAGAGAAGGAAAGTAGTTTTTGCATAGATATGTATTTACATCATAGAAACAATTCCAAGGCACACATATGTTAGGTGAATTTGACTTAGTAATGACAATTTTTTAGGAAATCATGTGAAAGGGTTATTGTGGAATACTAGCAATTACATATTTATATTTTTTTCTCAAAGTGAGGTGGGAAGGTTGAGTAGAAAGGATACTCACACTACAACCAATCAACCACTTTGCTAGTAGGAGGCACCACTACCATGTGGTTGGCCCCATTGGCATAAGGATGATGGTGTATTGGAGCTTATATGTTACCATGGAGCACTTTCCTTAACCAATGTAATATAGTAAATTTTGTGTAGAGAAGTATTTATGTCATAAAAACAATTCCAATACGCACAAATATTAGATGAATCAAATTTAGTAGTGGGTATTCCTTTAGAAAATACAAAAAAAAAAGGAACTATGAAATAATGATATACACCAACTCCAATGTACTTGAAATACCATTATACTCCACCTATCTGTGAATAATTGACCAAATTTGGATGAATGTTAACTTAGTTATTTAGGCAAATATTATAATTGTTTTTGAAATAGCTGAAAATCATCTAGTAAATAAATTTATTCATATTAGTATTGAAATATAGAAATTATTTGTTTAATAATATACTCATAGACTGGGAACAAATAATACAAATGTAGGTTTAAGCTAGAATAAGGGGCGAGGTTTGAAGAGATTGAATCCTAGATAACTTAAGAGGGGTGTAACACACCTGACCCCCTAAACCCTACTTGGGCCGGTGGGATGTCAAAATTTATCCTTTCACTATGCTTATGGTCTCGACATTTATGTCCTTCTTCACAACCTTGGTCCTTCATGGTGTTCATGAGGACTTTATCCATGTGATCTGCACCGGTGTACAGAACAATGTGTGTGTTATTGTGGCATTGACATGTCCTCAGATGCATCACCCTCTCTTGGAAATCCTTTGGCGGAATGCGACTACACAGACCAGAAGTTAGACTCTCTCGAATGAACGGCTCGAACTCACTCTGCTCGAGCTAGATCAACGGCTAGAGATGAGTTGGGATCCTTCCCATCGGGAAAATAGTTTATGAAACCCCTAATCTATTCTCGATCCATTATTCCCAACAATCTCATCCCCAATAGATCCAATGGTTAGGGACTGGGAAACTCAACAGTCCCAATTCACTTGGAACCTTCAAACCGCGTGATGGTTAAAAGTCACTCCCATTATCCTCCAAACATTCAACGAGTGGGCTCTATGGAAAAATATATGGCTAAGATATCGTCAGGATGCCTTGCAATCAAATCATCAGTTCTCTCCCAATCGGGCCTCTGCCATCAGGAAATGCGCACTCTTTGTAACCTCGTGACTTCCACGAACAATGCTTTCCAAAATGGAATCTTTTGATGAATCCGATGGTCATCAAACCTCCACATCTAATAGTTAGGAATCTAGTGTTTTTCCTTTTTTATTGCAATATCTAGTGTTATAAAATATTATGTTGTCATTTAAAAATATATGGATGATTTACATTATTACAATGCACATAAATGTAACCTATTGGTACATTCGCTTAAGTGATACAATGCATTAATGTAATGATTATATCCAAACACATTTATTAAAACATAATTATAAAATATTTAATATATGATTATTAATAGAAACTCTATAAAAAAAACAAGAAGTTGCATATGCATACACGCAACCCAAAACAATTCAACAATGAAATATATAAATGCATTGTATTAATTTGAAATAAATGGCGTGTTTCATACCTACTTAAGCATTGATGAGTTTAAATTGTTTGTTTACATTGATGCATAATATTGGATAATTTGTATGGGTGTGCAATAGTAGATTAGCCGTGTCGGTGCTTTTAAAATATCTAACTAGAACTGTTGATTTTGTTATACCTTAAACACACCATTATGGTCTATGTATACAGAATGCATTGGGGATTTCAATTTATATAAAACACATCGATGTGCACTAAATATGAGTGCATCAATCTCTATTATGGATTTTGCCACCCAAATTTCACACCGATCCACATTAGTTTACTTTAGTCTATTTTTAGTATTTTGCAGTTTTATGTAAGTTTGTTGTGATCTTATGCTACAATGTTTTATTAATACAAATTCCCCAATTTTAATTAAAAAATAAAAATAAAGTAAACTACTAAATATTCACATTGATTGATCCACATGAAGGTATTAATCGGTGTGAATCTTTAGTAGTTTACTTTATTTTTTATTTTTTAATTGAAATTGGGGGATTTGTATTAATAAAAGGTTGTGGCATAAGATAACAACAAAGTTACATTCAAAATGTGATCCAGGTGGATATCGGTGGCCACCCACCTTTTCCGACTGGCTCAAAACAGTTTTCTGGCAATTTTGGCAATTTACTATTTTTAGCAGGTTTTAACTTTCGGGGCCATTTTGAGGGACTAAATGAATATTTTTCTAGATAGAGATTCTCAATGATATATGAAGCCATAATTGAGCCCCCAAAATGAATCTCCTCGACAATACCTTTCCAACGAGCTATCATACACCTAAAACGGAGATCGTATGCAAAAGTTACGACCCCGGGAAGTTGATGTACTAACTTACCCAAATGGGGCCCACATGACTTTTGGCACTTCATCTCCTAGGGTTAGGTTTTTGGATGTCTAGGAATTTTGGCATTCCTATTTATTGTAAAAATGCCTCCAAGAGCCTCATTGTAATCATCTTCTGGCGAATGCGAGTAGCCGTCACATCTCTTCTCAGAGATAAGCTGCCACCATTTTATCGAGTCTTTCACTCTGTATTTTACAGTCTCTGTACATTTATTTCATTAATAGAAATCGTGTATTACTGTACATCTGTGTTTATGGTTGCATATCTGATATATTTCTGTTATATTGTTGAATATCTGTGATATCTATGTGCATTTCTTTATTATATCTCCGATCTCATTTCGTGCCGAA
Source organism: Picea mariana (assembly GCA_032191745.1). Lineage (NCBI taxonomy): Eukaryota > Viridiplantae > Streptophyta > Pinopsida > Pinales > Pinaceae > Picea > Picea mariana. The sequence goes on along the minus strand of JASDQU010218635.1, from coordinate 10,104 downwards.
AATAATCCGGATCAAAATGGCTTCTTGCTTGTATTTTGCTTATCAAAAATAGATCCTGATTATGTATACGGCTACAAACTGGGGGCAGTTTCCAGTACAAATTTATTCTAAAATATCTAACAGTATATACTTGATAGAAGTGGCTTGATATCTAATAAACCTTAAAATACATATATGTTTATGGATGAGAGTGATAGTCGTCCAACTATTGCCACCTTGCCACATGTGAAAGGGCTAATGTGGACTACTACAAGTTAGAGATTTGTAGTTTTTAGTTTTTGCGCATAGGGAGGAGGGAAGGACAAGCAATAGACATATTCACACTACAACCAAGCATACATATATTGCAACCAATCAACCATTATGTTAGTAGTTGGCATCACTCTCTTATGGTTGTCCTGGTTGACATAAGCATCATGTTATCATGGAGCTTATATGTGATAATGGACCACATCTCTCAAACAATGTGGGATATTAATTTTTGTAAAGAGATTTATTTATGTCATAGAAATAATTCCAAGATGCATAGATGTTAGTCGTATCCAAATTAGTTATGGGCATTTTTTTAGGAAGGAATGTGAAAGGGGTATTGTGGAATACCATCAAGTAGAGAGATTTTTAAATTCATTTTTTGCACAAATAGAAGGAAAGTAGTTTTTGCATAGATATGTATTTACATCATAGAAAAAATTCCAAGGCACACAGATGTTAGGTGTATTTGACTTAGTAATGAGAATATTTTAGGAAAGCATCTGAAAGGGTTATTGTGGAATACTACCAGTTATAGATTTATGTTTTTTTGCACAAAGTGAGGTGGGAAGGTTGAGTAGCAAGGATACTCACACTACAACCAATCAGCCATTATGCTAGTAAGAGGCATCACTACCATGTGTTTGGCCCCATTGACATAAGGATGATGGTGTATTGGAGCTTATATGTTACCATGGACCACTTCTCTTAACCAATGTGATATAGTAAATTTTGTATAGAGAAGTATTTATGTCATAAAAAACAATTCTAATATGTACATATTAGACAAATCCAACTTAGTAGTGGGAATTCCTTTAGAAAATATAAAAAGAAAAAAGGAACTATGGAATAATGATTTATACCAACTCCAATGTAATTGAAGTACCATTTTACTCCACCTTTCTGTGAATAATCGACCAAATTTAGATGAATGTTAACTTGATTATTTAAGAAAATATTATAATTGTTTTTGAAATAACTTCATCATCTAGTAAATAAATTTATTCATATTAGTATTAAAATATAGAAATTAATTGTTTACTAATATACTCATAGATTGGGAACAAATAATACAAATGTAGGTTGAAGCTAGAAGAAGGGGTGAGGTTTGAAGAGATTGAATCCTAGATGGCTTAAGAGGAGGAATTGGTGGATTGTTCTAAAGATCCACGAGAAGGGCAACAAATCTTTACATGCTCTAAGCCTAGGTTTTTAGTTCATGAGGAGGGACAAGGGGGTGATCTTCTAGAATATTTGGACTCACATTGTGGCAAGCAAAAAAACTATATTTTTTGGTGCTATAATGGATAATTATGAGGTGGTGTCAAAGTTGGTATGAGAGGAATAAAATGTTAAAAGAATTGATGGAAACATGTTATTGTGTGATGGATTCAAGGCGGAGGTTAGGTTTCAGAAGACTCCTTTGAGGTTAATGTTAACAAGCCCTTAGTGCATATTTTGTGGGACTGTGTTAATGAAGAGGTTATTGTTTGGTGGTTGGAAATATGATACCTCTCCTTGTGTTTCAGACTCTCCAAACTCCTCCATTGAGATATTGTTTCTATGGTCTGGTGTCAGTTTTATTGGTTATAATATATATTTTGAATCTCTATGTGGTGGTTTGTCAATGTGTAAATCTCAAAAGCGAGAGCCAAAGAAACCCATAGGGACAAAAACATGCAAGGTGGTGAAGAAATGTCAAGATAAACTTTGAATGGTGCTAGGTGAGGGTTTGCAAGTTGAATAGGCTCTTGAATTCTTTGGTAAATCCCTTATTAGCAAATTCCACTATAGGAAAACTTATGAGAGGAACTTCCATATGTAGGTACAAAATTCTTAGGTTATTGTGTTAGGGTAAGGCTCATATTTCCATCTTCTAACTAGAGGATGGATAGGCATTTTATTTCATGAAGAAGTCGATATGAGGAAGATTTTAAAGGGTTGTTGGTACTAGGGTCCCACTTACTTATCTTTAAAACCTTGGGTTGATTACTTCAACTCAATATCAGAGGCTATAAAGTCAATGTTTATTTAGGTTAGACTACCAAGCCTTCCTTTAGAGTTATGGTCCAAGGAAATGTTGACTACTTCAAATCAATATCAGAGACTATAAAGTCAATGTTGATTTAGGTTAGACTACCAAGCCTTCCTTTAGAGTTATGGTCCAAGAAATGTTGATATCTATTAGGGACATAACTAACAAAACAATGAATGTGGATAGCTCCTTTACGTCAAGTGTTATTTGGTGAGTGGTTTTGGTAGTGGTTGAGTTAGATAAAAGGGGAGGTTTACCTGCTTTGATAGAAATATTAGTTGAGATCTTAATGCATAACCAACTTTTGGATTATAAGAAGGTCCCTTATCAATGCATGCAATGTCATATCCACAGTCACATAGTGGTGGAATGTGTCCGGAATTTTGTTCATAAGGTTTGGAGTAAGAATGAAAAGGAATTGAACCTTGTTTTGGATTTAGATCAAGGTGTCAAGTCTTTAAAGAAAACTAGTCACCAGTTTTTGAGATAGGAGATGGTCATGTTTCATTCAATTCAAATGTGGATGAAGTGTTAGAGAATATTTTTCATCTCCTTAGCATTAATCTCTCACCTAGGTACCTTAGAGCTTGGTCTCATGATTCTAATGGTCCAATTTGGACCAAGTGAGTCATTGGAGCACTCCATCCCTAGACTTAAGGGGGAATTTTCTATTATTAGCCAATGAAGGCACACTTCCCACATTTTCCTTGATTTTAGGATATTATTCCCTAATTTTAGAATTCTTTTATCCTTCTGATGTTGTTGCTTCAACTGCTACTGCTACGGCTGCTACTTCATATTCCTTCCTCTTTCATTTATCTTCTTCTTTGTCCTTCCTCTTCTACTTGGTTGTTGTTGGTGGTGCTGGTGCTGGTGGTATATCATCATTTTCTATAGATCGCATTTGAAAAGGTACTACTGCATACTAGTAGATCTTTCTTGTCTTGACGTAGAGAATCCATGTTTATGTAGTCTACTCTGTTACACATCTTGGTGCCATCCATCACAAAATAGATGATTTTCCAGAGTAAAACCTCAAAATATACTTTAAAAAATATGCCTTTAAACTTATAGAACTGAAATGGTAGTTGAGTGAGAATTTGATATATGCTTCCCTGAGTTCAAACCTTGGTCCCTTTGATGACAAGTTCATAAACATCTTGATTGAAATATGGTGTTATCAAGTTCATGAGTTGTTGACAGTACATCATTATTCAATATAAACAATATGGGACAAATGATGAGGAATCACCTTAAACATATAACTGAGAAGTTGTATATATCAATGAGACCTTTCCAAGGGTATAGGGAGTGCATGAAACAGAGCTTGGAGTCAAAAATCATGGAAAAAATATGAATGGGAGTTCCAAGGGAAAAAGATGTGTGAAGATCCCCAACACATGGTGTATCAGCCGGAAAAGTGTATTTTGTGTTGAAGTGTTGGCCATCGAGGAAGATTCGAATATGAGCTCATCGATGTTAAAATGGAAGCAAAAGTTTTAAAAAATTATTAAACCGTGGTTAAGGAGGATTGTATGGTTAATTGGTTGTGCCCCACTTCACCTTAAGGTTTAAATATCATAATATAACAAAATTTACTAAACAATGTTAAGGGGGATACATGGCTTATGGTCCCCCTCCACGTCACCTTGTAGTTTTGTGTCCTCACATGATCCCTTCTAACGCATGTCGTAGTCTAAAGGTTCTACGTTTTGGCTCTTTTCTAGGGATATTATCCATTTACTTTTCCCCGAAATCTAGCAAAAAATTGTTAGATCTGCATATTTGAGTGGTTAAGCCTGTATAATCCAAGTGCCATGGGGGTTTTTCAGCACGTTGAATCCATTTATGCTTTCAGAAATGCAATTTAAATAACATAAAATTGTTATTTCACCCATATTTATATCGTTGGATTTCGACGAAAAATACCAAAACGTAGAATGTTTGGACAACGCATTTTTAAACAATTAAACTTTAATACATAACCTCATAACCATATTTTAATGCTTAAACAACATAATGTGCAAGTTTTGTGAGTGGGTAATCAAATGATGTGGTGTGACCTATTCACCGAGACCAAATTTTGATTGTGTGATCGATATGTTGGGTTAAAAATGATATCTCAGGTCTAAAATTCATGAAATTACGACGGGTTAAAAAATGTAATCGGGTGGTCGATATGCACAACATAGTCTAAATGTTCTACCTTTTGGCTTTTTTCAATGATTTTTTCCATTTGATTTTGCCTAAAATCTGGTGAGGAATGGTGGGATCTGCAGATTTGAGTGGCTAATTTTGTATAATCAAAGTGCCTCATAGGTTTTTCAACACACAGAATCCATTTATGCATTCAAAAATGCAATTTAAACAACAAAAATAACGATTTTGTCCAGATTTAAATCATCGAATTCCGACAAAAAAAACAAAAGGTAGAACATTTAGTCAACGTCGATACACATGGTTGAGAAGTGTTTATAGTTGTTGGCACAAGAGCATAACCAAGGGTCAAAGCACCAACAAAACCCTAACTACCGACCCTTTCGGCAACACCTGCGAAGCAGATGAAGTCTCACCCGAGGTAGAGGCAGGGGTGGTTGTAGGACTTAGGTATCTGCAACCTTAGTTGGGACACGGATCTGTGATTATAATAATTAATAGAGCACTTAGCACCATTAGTTCATCACTATTTACCCAATATCTACTCCGCAGAGAAAACAGAGCATCACAGCATTCACCCTGATCTAATGTATTTAAGCACTTAGCATAAATAACTGGATCAGATCTAGCAGATTCAAGCACTAAGCACATTCACCTATATCAGATCTAACATCCAGATTCATCATAAGCACAAAGCATAAATAGATCCACCTATCTATCTATATTAAGCACTTAGCAAATAACACATAAATACATCAAAACATCGCACAGGGTCAAATAACACAGTATTTACATGGTTCACCCCCACCCTGGGGCTACGTCCACCAACTCTTATTCTTTATTAACTTCAATCAGTCATCTACATGCACAGAGCCACAAAAACCCTACTCCGCATAGGACAGGAGATTTGCACGCACCTCGCCAGATCCTCCTTCCTCGAGCTAGGTCTAGCACAAAGCCTTTCACAGTCGATTACAACCACTTGCACTTAGCTCTACAATTTCTCACAGCATGCACAAAGAATCTACAAACCATACTTACACTTAGCACTTAGCTTATCGGCCTTACATCACATAGATTCACTTCTACTTCCTTACATGGCCTAGACTTTTATTTATACATTACAAACTAGGCCTAAACATGGGTAAACCCATGGGCCGACATCCCATACCCTTTACATACTCCCAAATCCCAAGAAGGACCCAAAAAGGGGCTGAGATCCTGTGATCTCTACTTCATCTTGTGCTCTGTCTTTGACATGATGTTGAATTCCCAAAATAGGTCAAAATGACCAAGAATCTCCCAAAACTTGGTCAAGGGCCAACAGGCCCCCAACACTCACCTGTGACTCGTCCTGAGTCACTATGGTCTGACTAATTTTGCTTCGAACGCCTCAAGCTTGGCTCGAGCTGCTTTGACTTGTTGTTGTGCTACAGCATCATGTTCAGCGAACTCTTGGATGACTGCATCGTTGATAGGTCCCTCCAGACGTTGTTTAGTTGTAGTGTCAACATGATCTAGCTCTGCTCCTTGGCTGTCTACCTCTGTAAACACTTGATAGGATTTGTCTTGTACAGGTTGGAGCCTCTAAGTTACTTCCATAACTCTGCTCTAGATAATATGGATTTTTTGTTGTGCAGTGCGTTTCTCTTGCGAGCGCTTCATTCTTTCCACAGCTGACAGGGACTTCAGCTACGCCTGTATCTTTTCGGCTTGATACTTCGCCTCTTGGAGTTGCGGCTCTAGTGCCTTAAATTCTGGGTTCTTCGTGAGTTTTTCATAGGTCTGGGCACTGCGATCGGTGAGTTTCTTACATTCCAGGGTAAGATCCTTTAGCCTTTCAACTATGCTCCGAGCGGTTGCTTCTCTTTGGTCTCTTACATATTGTGGGGTCTCAGGTACAGTGCGTAGCTCCAAATCTGTTATGTGTAGTTGTAGCTGTAGGATGGCTTCTGTGAGATGGTTCACCTACTGTGTAACTCGGTCTTTTGCCTTGATTTCTAAGACCGTCACAGAGCGAAGTTATCTTTTGACCGCTTCTTTTACTTCGAGTTTCTCTGTGAGTAATTGTTCCTTTTCTTGTTGTAGCTGAGCTTTTTCTTCATCAAACTTCGCTTGGAGAGAAATTTTTTCCTTTTCTGCAGCACTGCGTTGCTCTACGAGTACTCCTTGTACTTGTGTCAAAGCCTAGGTGGATTTCTCTATTTCTTCTTGTGCTCGTCGAAGGTGATCTTCGACTGTATCGGCTAGGCAGTGGAGTTGGCTTGATTCATCTCCCAATTTTGGCTCTCCCGGCGCAATGGAGACTGCACAACTGGACTGTAGGGCCTATTGTACCCCTCAGAGTTCAGTCTCAATTCGATCATACATCTCCTCTTTCTTTGCTTCTTGTTTCTCTATTATTTCTAGTGAAGCATCTTGCAAGGATGCTATGAGGAAGTCGAAGTCATTGGAGGTGAGGACGGTATGCGTCTTGGTCATAGTGGCCTTCGATTTCTTCTGAGAGGAAGGTTTTGGAGGTGAAAATTTCCTCTTCTTCAGGGGATCAACCTCGTCTCCTTGCTTCTGTTCAACTTCTTTGTCATTCAACTCTTCGCCATCACCTCCTTGCTCTAGTGATATGGAAGTAGTCTTCATGAATGCGTTGTCTATCTCTTTGACCTCTTCAGTCTTCTTTGTTTTGCTAGGTCCGGGTGTATCCTGCACAGTTTATGGACTGTCGATGTCGGATATCTCCATAGGGTCTGTTGGAATAAGGATATCCGCCAACCAATCCTTAGTGATCTCCTCCATCAGCTTGTAGTAGGATTGAAGTTGTTGCTTGTGTTCATCGGCGCACGTTGTGATGTAAATAAAATGTCAATCCGTGCTGAACTTCATCAAAGTCCGAAACTAGTGTAGAGTGTTCAGGGTCATGCGAGGCTCTGACTGTATGGCTATCTTTAGTTGATTGTAGTAGGTATGAAAAACATCATTTGACTGCCACTGTTTATTCATGTTGCTTGAGTACCACAGTGTATTGAACTTCGCGGTCAGTGGTTCAAAAGGCTCGATGTCCTGGAAGGTCGTACCTTCCGGCATCTCCTAGGCAATAAAATATATAAGGATCAAGAGCTAGCTGAAATGAAATTCATATCCTTGATCATGTGCTTCTCTGCAGTCGAGTTCCAACTAGTTCACCAGGTACTTCGCCCAGTTCATTCGAAGGCCTTCTGCGCACTTCCCTGCAAGGTCGACTACAAAACCAGTGACTTGGTTAGGTTGGTTCTTTCGTACTAACTTCCCTGCAATCAACTGACAGGCAAGGCGCACTGCGCCACTTCGGATAGAAGCTACCTTGTAGCCTCGCATGCCCTTATTGACATCTCCATAAGTGTCCTTTATCCTCTGTGCTAGAGCACGATCCATGGCTTTTCTGGGGTAAAAATCTTGTGGATCAGGTCCTTGCATACTCAAGCTCGTGATCTGATTGATCAGCATCAGATCAACTATTATACGGAAATTTAGCCACAAATAACTGCCATGGTAACAAGACAGCACCATCTTGACACACGCATTCACCTTCTGGTGTCTTCCGAAGTGGGGAATCTTCATGACATTCAGCAGAGTGGACTGCGCGAGGTTCATAGTCCATGACTGGGGTATTATATTTGAATTCTTCCCCTAAGTTCTAGTCAGGTACTTATGTGGAGCGAGCATGTTATATACTTTGCGATCTCCAAGGTTGAAGTCACTAAACTTCAACGCTTCAATCTTATCTGGGCATGCTCAAACTGTGCGTATCCCCTTCAGGAGGTACATCGTAACCAAGGTGTATTCAAAATCTCAAGGCACACTGTCTTGATTTACTGCACCACTCAGAGGTGGAATATAGGCGGGTAATATACTCGGGATCAATTTGGCATTTGCTAGATCATCCTTTTGTTTGGTCTTCTTTTCATCTATTGTACGGGTATGAAGCCTTCATTAACTCTATTATGTCTGTTATGGCGTGGTCCCAACGGTCAGATGGCGAGTTGTCTGTCCATAAATGTCTTTCTACCCATTTGGAGCATTGGTCTAACGGTTATATTGTCCCCAACAACTATATTGCTTTGTCATGGCGAAGTGCCATGTGTCGTTGTTATGATATCCTGACGAAGCTCCAATTTTTCAAATTTTCCTTCTACGAGGTTCCCTCTGGAACCTTTTTCAACTTTCCGATCTTAGCTCTCTTCTTACTTAGCTTTATGGCCTTCTTCCCAGTGAGCTTCGTCTCAGCATGTCTTTTTCCATTCTGATTCGTATCTTATTTTGGCATAGTTACTTCGCGTTGTTGAGATTCTTTCCTAAGATTTGAGGGTGATCCTTCTTCTTTATCTGGAATAGGTACTTTAATCTTTTGTGGGTCTTCTAGTTCTCTTGCAAATTCAACATCCAGGTCTCTGGTGTTAAATAGCTTCGATCTGTTCTTCTGTTCTTCAATCAAGTGTGTGATCCTTCTAGTCATGAATTCTTTTAACTCTTTCTTCTTCTGCTCTAAAACTTCTTCTTCTTCTTCTTGACTTCTGGCATGATCTCTTTCAATCCAAGGTTTTCCTAATAGCATGGTAAATGGGGCACTGTTCTCAATAAATATAGTAATCTCAAAATCTTCCTCTATTGAAGTTCCATTGGCATTCATAGGTATCCAGGTGATCTTTCCACATAGGTTTATCAACTTTCCTTTGAATAGTCTTATCCCTCCTAATGAAGGAATCATAGCAGGCCTCCCTATAGCTTCCCAAGATCTCTGATAATATGACATGTCAATGGTCATTCAGGGTTTCTTTCATCTGTAGCAATGCTTTCTCTGATTCTTTTTGGGATATTGTCATAATCTTAGTTTCTGGACCTGCCTTAGGGTTTTCTTGTCTCATGTTCATTTCTTCAAGATTAGCGATCATTTTAGGGCAATCCAATACTTCATGGTTCATAGCGTTACAAAAAAGACAACTAGGTCTTCTCCCAGGGCATTCCTTAACAAGATGTCCAGGTTTTCTGCAACTGTAATAGAGGGTTAATCCTCTCTTTCTTTTAAATCATCCCCAGCCTTTCCTATACTGTGCGCTAGGATCATGGCAGATAACCTGCAAACATTTGTTTCTAGGGTCCTGCATACACTTATTAGTCCAAACATTCTTTCTATGCATAGGTATAACATATTTTTCACTATTCTTATCAGATCTACTCATATCAAATCTTCTTTCATCTATTAATACCCTAGTTTTCAAGCTATGATAGAATCTATCAAATATACCTAGATCCATACTGTCGAAACAAAAATTTCCACTTATCTTAATTCTACAAAGCACAAAGCTTTCAGATCTAGAACTTTTCAATATTCTTACTTTTATCAGAGCACGGAGCTTTCAGATCTAGAAATTTTCAATATTCTTACCTTTATTAGAGCACAGAGCTTTCAGATCTAGAACTTTTCACTATTCCTACCTTTATCAGAGCGCAGATCTTTTAGATCTTACCTCTTTTCTTCAGATCGGGCTTCTTTTCCTTAGCACAAAGCTTTTCAAACTAAGTAGAGTGTTGCGCACTAGAGCAATGGATATACGCACAAATATTTCACAATGTCAGGTCAGATCTTTGCACAGAGCTTCTTCTTCCTCAGTGCCCAGCAATCACAGTTT
>JASDQU010218633.1:1459-18036 GCA_032191745.1 Picea mariana | reverse complement strand
ATGCAAAATGAATTTGAAATGTCATTAGTTGGAGAACTATCCTTCTTTCTGGGACTTCAGATACGTCAAGGTAACCAAGAAATTTTTATTTCTCAAACCAAGTATATCAGAGAAATGCTAAAGAGGTTCAGAATGGAAGATTGCAAAGCAGTTATCACTCCCATGCAAACCAATTGTAAGTTGAGCAAAGATGATGATTCAAAGTCTATAGATCAGAGGCAATACATGTCAATGATTGGCAGCCTACTATATGTGACAACATCCAAACCATATGTAATGCAGGTAGTTGGACAGGTGGCACGATTTGAAGCAACACCGAAGGAATCACATGTATTAGCAGTAAAGAGGATATTTAGATATCTCAAAGGAACAAAAGAGTTTGGATTATGGTATCCAAAAGGAAAAGATCTATCACTTATTGCCTACACAGATGCAGATTGGGTAGGTTGTATTGATGACTGATGAAGCACTAGTGGAGTAACGTTCTACTTAGGTGAGTGTTTGGTATCATGGCTAAGAAAGAAACAATCATCAGTATCTCTATCTACGGCCGAGGCAAAGTATATTGCAGCAACAACATGTTGTACACAGGTTCTTTGGATGAAACAAACTTTGACAGATATACAGGTTGAGTATGCTGAGCCCATTCCCATATATTGTGATAATACAAATGCCATTAGTATCTCAAAAAACCCAGTGATGCACTCCAAGATGAAGCACATTCCAATCAAGTATCACTTTCTATGGGAACAGGTTGTAGAAAAGAACATCAGAGTTGAGTATGTGGGAACAAAAGAACAAGTGGTAGACATCTTTACAAAACCACTTCCATGGGAAGCCTTTGAATATCTTTTCCAAAGACTTGGAGTTATTTCTACTCCAAAATGAATTCTTTTTGAATGATTATCTTACATGTCTTAGATGTACATGAGGAAGCACCATAAGAGGACAATTCAGTCAGGGGGAGCAGCCCCGGATGGAAAGATACCTTTGCCATTGATGACAAAGGGGGAGAGATTTATCAGATGTAGAGGATAGAGGCATATTTATTAGATGCAGAGGACAGAGGCATGGTTCGAGGGGAGCATGAGTGATATGATTTCAGTATTGCATCAGAGTGTTTCCTTCAATGCCAAAGGGGGAGATTGTTGATTAAGGTTGGTTGTCATTGATGTCAACCCTTGAAGAAAGCCCCATTGCACAAAGGTTTGGGTAATGGAACCAATATTGTTTGATGTAAATATGACTCATTATTTTTTTTTCATGGTTGATAAGAACTAAATATGGATGAACTCCAAAGTGGTCCCCTTATGGTGAAATCCCTCACGGGAAAATGCTTTGTGGAGTAAGAGAACCCATGCTTAATTTTGGAATAATGAGATGAAGGACAGTGAATTTGTTAGGGAAAATATCCTAGATGGATAGTGCTTGTCATGCCATTTCAGTGGTATGTAGAACGCCACATAACTCCTCATGGTTAGAGATTTATGGCCATGAGAAGTTGGAGACCCCAGGTTTGGGTAATGGACCCAAATTTGCTTGATGGATAACGGTACGAGTTATGATATATTTTTAGATAATACTATTCTATATGGATATTACATGTCATACCATTTCTGGTAGTATGTGGAACATTACATAAATCCTCACGGTTTGAGATTTATGGCCTTACGAAGTTGGAGGACCCTCATATGTCATCTAGAAGCCCCAAAAGGTCAAAGTAGTCAGTGTGGTTTAAGAGATTTTAAAAGGTAAATAATAAAGTAAATTAATGAGTGTATTATAATTCAAAGTGAATACAAAATAAATTATTTCAATAATAAATTTAATGGAGAAATTAGAAGTGGGTTAACTCTAAAATAAGGAAAGTGGGGCCAAGTGACCTAGAAGATGTTTTTAAGGAAGCCACTTGGAGAGTATAAATAAGAGGCAAGGCTCTCTCATTTTAATCACACTTGAACATATTGAATATCTATAGGTGTCCGAGGTAACCAAGAATATCTAAGCCAAAATTCTGAGGCAAGGTGAAGAAAAGAAGACTGAAATGCAAGGAAGGATGAATTCTTTTGATGGTGCTTTCTAAGGTATGTTATTTACAAGTCATCTCACCATTTTCGCTATAACGTTTTATCTGTAATGATTCAGACTGTGAAATTACTATTCCATTGAGATAACATTTCCAAGTATCCATGGTAAGAAATTCAGCTTGTGGGCCGTTGTATTTTGGGAGTTACATTCTATGGACAATAGGGTTTGTGGTCAATCCTGATACTAGTCAAAAACAGTTGTTTCGGGTAAAAACGTCATAACTTATTCATAAAAGATCCAAATTCAATGAGACAAAATGTATTGGTTAGGGTACCTTTTTTAGTATTGTGTGTAATAGTTTCAGATCAATTTATCAAATATTTCATGCAGGGAACGGTCTACAAGGTCGCTCTCTAGAATAAGCCTGAATTCAACAAGGTATGCCGTTTTTGCTATAAATCATTTTATGAGAGGTTCCAAGTAGTGACACTTGGAGTAATTTCACAAAACACACTGAAGAACATTGTGTATCAATTTCAAATATTTATACATTACAGGTACAAAGTTATGATTACTTCAAGTTAGGGTTGTTGACTAATCCAAAACTAGGCATGTGAGACTAAAGAAAAGTTTGATGAAAATGCTANTCTCTTGTTGTTAAATTTAAGGAAGGTTTGCAGGAATGTGATCAAATACACCAGGTCTATTACAAAGCTACAAATCAGATTTGGATGATGAAATTGATGAGGGCTTTTGGTTGAGGTACATGTTGAGTACATGGTTGAGACAAGTAGTTGGTGAGTTGGCACATACATGAGGTGTATAGTTGATGATGTTGGTACATATTGATGAGTCATAGTTGATGGGTAGTTGACACATGATTGGCACATACTTGGTACATGATTTTATGCACTTGTTTATGGTACAAGTTGATTACAGGTTGTTTGGTACAGGTTGGTGCATGGTTGATGCACTTGTTTATGGTACAAGTTGATTACAGGTTAAGGTACAGGTTAATGTATGGTTCATATTTATTGGTACAATTTTAAAGAGACATATCTCACAGTGATAGTGTGACAGTTGTTCCATCATTCTACTTCTACTTCAGGGTGGTTGGACGGGGCAATGACATGTGGTTGTAGCCACCTCCCGGTTGTAGCCGGAGAACATAGGCGGTTGTAGCCTCCTTCTAGTTGTAGCCAGAGAATTGGGGAGTTGGAGCTTCCCTCAGGTTGTAGCCTGAGAAACTAGGGGGTTGGAGCCTCCTTCCAGTTGTAGCTGGAAAACAAAGGAAGTTGGTGCTTCCANCTGGTTTTCTCCCGATTTGGGTTTCCACGTAAAACACTGTTGTACTGTGTATGTGTGTGATTCTTTATTTCTCACTACTCATTATTGGATGATAATTATACATTGATATAACATTTGACAAAAAAGGATTATAATTATGCTATTACTGATTCACCCCCCCTCTCAGTAATCCAACATGAGTGCACCAATAACACCGCCGAATATGAAGCACTTTTGCAAGGACTCAGGAAAGATGTGGATATGGATGTAAGAAATTTAATGGTATTTGGTGATTTGGAAATAGTGGTCAGGAAGGTAAGAAGCTCCATACATTACTTGTCACCACATATGAAAATATACCAAATTGAGGTATGGAGTTTAATGCAAAAATTTTCAGCATTGAACATAAAGTCCATTCCTAGACTAAGCAATTCAGAGGCTGATTTATTGGCTAATATCACTTATAAACTGTTTCTCATGGAAGGTCTTTCTCCTAATGCATTTTCGATTGAATTGTTGTTCAGGCCGTCAATCCCGGATAACATTATCAATTGGAGACTGTTTGATGATGATCAACAAATCATGAACTTCTTGCATATGGAAGACACCTTCCAAGGTGCGATCATCGATGAAGGCACTCATGATGAAAACCTTCGCAACTTCACGGTAATATAAGATCATAGATTTCCCGAATCAACGTCTGATATGGTGAATTCTATCCCTAGATCTGTTGTAAGACTAGAGAAGTTTTATGACTTGCATGATAAATTTAAAGGGTCAGTTAATTGTGAAACGATCAGTTCTTCTTTTATTTATGAGACGATCAACTTAGGGACTAAGGAAAATCCTCAAAATATTAATTTGGGAACAAGATGCTCCAAGAAAGAATGATCTGCCTTTATAAAATTGTTTAAAGAATTTAAAGATGTTTTTGCCTGGACATATGATGATTTGAAAACATTTGTTCCTAATATCATACAACATGTCATCCCCATGAAACCCCAGACCCAACCTTTTCAGCAGAATCTGAGGAAGATGCACCCTAAGTTGGAACTCACTGTCAAGAAAGAACTAACTAAATTATTGAATGCAAATATAATTTTCCCGGTGAGACACACACAATGGGTGTCTAACTTAGTTCCTGTAAGGAAGAAAAGCGGTGAAATTCGACTCTGTGTCAACTTTCGTAACTTGAACCAAGCCTCTGATAAAGACAACTATCCCGTTCATCCAATGGAACAAATTCTTCAGCAGGTATTTGGTTCCGAAAGACTATCTCTGTTAGATGGTTTTTTGGGATACAACTAGGTCCTCATGTCTCCTTCAGACCATCTAAAAACCACCTTTCATACCCCATGGAGCACTTATGCCTACAAGAAGATGCCTTTTGGGCTTATAAATGCTGGGGCCACTTTTTAGAGAGCGATGGACATTGCTTTTCATCGTCTCATAAATCAATCAGTTGTGGTCTATCTCGATGACGTTACCATTTTCTCTAAAAACAAGAAAGATCACTTGTCTCACCTTAGGGCTATCCTAGAACGATGCTGCAAGTATGGCATATCTCTCAACCCTAAGAAATTAGTCTTTGCGGTTGAGCAAGGCAAACTACTTGGGTTCATAGTGTCCAAAGATGGAATGATTATCGATCCCGAAAGAACCCAAGCTATTGCTAAACTTTACCCTCCCTCTTCCAAAAAATCCATGCAGTCATTTTTAGGAAAGATTAATTTTGTCAGAAGGTTCATCCCAAGTTTTTTAGAAATGGTAAGACCATTACAGAATTTAATTAAAAAAGATGTTTAGTATCGTTGGGGACTACAGGAAAGTCAAGCTTTTGATTCCATCAGAAAATCCATAGTGGAAGCCCCTTCCTTAATGAGCCCTGATTTTTTCCGAGATTTCACGCTTTACACCTTTGCCTTCGACCGATCTTATGCTGTTGTGTTAACACAAAAGAATTATGAAAGTAATGAAATCCCCATTGCCTTCATGATATCATCTTTTAAAGGAGCAGATCTTAACTACCCAGCTGGAGATCAACATGCATATGCTATTTTTAAAGCAGTTAAACACTTCCAATCATATCTACTGAAATCTAGAACTCAAGTCATCGTTCCTCATCCTGCTGTTAGAAACTTGTTAGTATAAAAGGAATTGGGTGAAAAACAGGCAAATTAGATGACATCTTTACAAGAATATGGCCTCGAAATAAATCCTACACAAATTTTTAGAGGTCAAGGCCTATGTAAATTAGTGGCTGATTCAGTGGAAGAAAAGGAAAGTCAAATTAACATCTTAACTGTAAATCAACACAACGAGAAACAAATATGTTGTACACAAGTTGCTGCTAACTCTTGGTTTGATGATATTAAATTTTATTTAACACATGGATCTGCTCCTCGTTATCTTTATCCCAAAAAGAGAAGAGTGTTAAGACTAAAATATGCATCTTTCTAGTTAATAAATGATGTATTATTCCGAAATAATTTTGATGGTGTTCTCATGCGTTGTTTGGAAAAGGATGAAATAGAGAAAGTATTATCTGAACTTCATACAGGTGAGGTTGGTGGAAAATTTGGTGGAGACACCACTACTCACAAAGTGTTAAGAGCTGGGTACTATTGGCCCATGTTATTTAAAGATTCCCATGCGTTGTGTCGTAAATGCATAATCTGCCAAAAGGCTGCTGGACAGGTGAAAAAGGCAACATTCCCTTTGTAACCTATTACTGTAGATTCACCTTTTTAGCAGCAGAGTCTCGACATCATAGGGCCATTTAAACCTGCTTCTCCACAACAACATAAATATGTCATTACAACAACGGATTATTTTACCAGATGGTTCGAAGCTGGACCTTTGAAAGTGGTAAACACGAATTAGGTAGTATCTTTCCTTAATTCAAATATCATTACTAGGTTCATCATTCCTGAATGTTTGGTTTTTGATAATGCTTCTCACTTTTTATCCCTTGATATGAACTTTTTTTCCTTGGAAAAAGGGATCAACTGAAATATTCTACTAGCTACTACCCCCAAGGAAATGGTCTAGCAGAATCAACAAACAAAAATTTGATCAAGATCATTCAAATGGCAATTTCTAAAAATCACAAGAAATGGCACAACACACTATGTAATGCACTCTAGGCTGATAGAGTGACACCAACAACCTCTATTGGTAATTCCCCTTTCTTTCTTGTCTACGGAAGAGAAGCAATTCTCCCTCCACATGTTCTTCTTCCTTCTCTGCAATTATCGCAAAAAGTTTAAGAAGCGGAATGCCCTCCTCTTGAAAGTCGAATTAATGCCTTATTAAAACTAGAGGAAGTAAGAGTACATGGAAAGAAGAAGCTGGATCAACATCAACAGATTGTAAAAATATGGTTTGATTCAAACGCTTCTTCAGATAGGAACTTCGAGGTAGGAGACTTGGTTTTTAAATGGGATAAACCTCACGAGGCAAAAGGGGAACACACGAAGTTCTAGAATCTGTGGTTGGGACCATTTATAATTGCTGAAAAACTAGGTCCCAACTCTTTCCATATACACAATTTGGAGGGACAGCCAGACACCTTCTTGGTGAATGGCCAAGCTCTCAAAAGTTATTTCTCTTGATGATTCCATATCCACCTCTCTGTACATATGTTTTCTGTTTTAATTTTCTTTTGTTTTTTGATTTTGGTTCTTTTGATTTTGTTTGTTTTCACCGCTTTTTGAATAAATTTATGTTTGTGTCACCATTTAGTTCATGAAAGGAAACCATAATGAATTATCATAAAGCAACAGTCAAGGTCATTTCAAAGTATCAGTGTTATAAATTGCTAAAACTCAGACTGACAAAAGAAACTTCCTATTCGGAATAGTCTTCCTGGTTTCACTTTATAATCATGAGAAGATACGATCATCATTAAAGTTCTTTACGTTGTCCCTGTTTTTAAAGAAAAAAACTCAAGTATTCCTTCATGTCCTCGAAAAGTTATTCTTATTTGAAAACTAAATTCAGATCATGATGAAGGTCATCAAGCGAAAAATTAAGATTGGAAAATATCAAGTGTTTCGAAAACTGAAATTTTCAGCATCACCCCTCTCTCTTGAAGATCATAAAATTTAGGTCAAATTGTAAATAACTTCTTGAGAGCTGTGGGAAGTGTCTGTAAACCCACCAAGTGTCTGCAGGTGAAGGGTAAATGAATGCATGATTCCAAGAGAACCTCACCAGGGTACTGAACAGACCTGCTGGCAGCGAAATAATGTCGGGTTCAAGAAAATTATTAGGTATAAATTTTGATATTAATCGTAAAATGTCCTTCATCTTGAATTGATAGTTCTTGGACAGGTTAAAGGTGTTAGAGTGGGTTAATTCACATCCTTTCCGAGGCTATGGACTCCTACTAGCAGCAACGGCCCTGTCAACAGTATTGGAGTCATTAGCCTAAATATCGTCTCTCTCATAATTAAAACTTGTCACCAGATTTCATTTGGACAAAAAGATATCTGACACTAGACTGTGTGATGTTTTTGAGTTTGATTGGGATGCTTGAATTGTTATCGATTGTTCTTTAATTTTCAACCATTCTGATCCATCCTAACATGAATTCTCTAGTTATGAAGAGATAACTTCTTCTCCCAGTAAGTCGCCACTGTTGGCAACCATACACAACTTCGTTATTTGAACAACAAATGACACTTTTTGTAGCTGCCTTCACCTCATCTTGTAATTATTATCATTTTAATGATTAATGGGTTATAAAATATGTTCATTAATTATTTGAAAAAGTTTGCATTTTCATTTTGTTTCATGTTTGATTCATGACTGAAAGCATGAATCAAACATGAAAACTTAACTTCCTATTATATCCCTATACAAAGCATTCTTTTTTAAAAAAGGTCATTGTGCTTATTCCATTTTATATCTAACACTTGAATGACTTACCTTTTGAATGTTTTGAATTGATCTCTATATATGTAATTGGTTTTCATTTTAATTATGAACATTTTTGTATTGATACATTTAAAAAACTCTTTTCAAAAACTATGGTCATGCTATCCATGAGAATTATTTTTCAAATGTCGTACCTTGTACTTAATCCTTTTGCTGGCAGAGTGAATTAATAAGATTTTCATTATGGGTTGAGGGTTTTTGTCATGCTCTGTACACAAGGTTTTCATTACCAGGAGTGCTCAAGCCCTAATAACTGAAACCTCAATGTTCATACTATGATTGCACAGGGGTTTCGCTTAGTTTGTTTCCATTTTATCCACTCAGATTTTTTCCTTTTACTCTTGCCATCTAAACCCAGAGCTATCTTGATTCGCCCCTGTTACAGTCCATTCATATTTTTAATGGCTCCTGTTGTCCGAATAGATCTGAATGGATCTCAAAAATTTCTATCTCATGATGATGCAGATGAATATTTAAAAGGTCAGGGCTAGGATGCCTT
Source organism: Picea mariana (assembly GCA_032191745.1). Taxonomy (NCBI): domain Eukaryota; kingdom Viridiplantae; phylum Streptophyta; class Pinopsida; order Pinales; family Pinaceae; genus Picea; species Picea mariana. Next base: position 9,281 of record JASDQU010218633.1, on the reverse strand, counting down.
CATCAAAAGGTTCGAAGGGTATAACCTTCGTGTCGCTAAGGAATTGACACAGACGTTTGATGGGTATAGGGAGAAAATTGGAGATATCCAGTTGGAGGTAATTGAAGAGTTTGTGAGTGAAGCCACAGGGCTTCCATCCACCGGTCAGAAGTTGTTCAAGAACTCAAAAATTGAAGAAGTGCCCTAGAGCCTCTTCATAATCTCCAGGAAAATCAATTGCTGTGAAAAAGGTATCCCTATTTCTTTGCTTAAAGTTAAATGGCATGGTCTCTTGCTGGCCCTTAAACAATTTGTGACATGTGAGGGTCATTATGGTCTAGTTTTTCTCTATAATATACTGTTGCTTATGCAGTTCATAGGTTTTCGTTTGAATGTGCCTTTCTATTTGCTGAGAAGCATGTACAAGATGTCTAAAAGGTATAAAAAATAGAGCCTCGACTCTAGCCTTTTTCACCACGGCTTGATAAAAATTATATTAACTCACCACTTGATAACCATAGGAGATTGATGGGAAGGATTTTTAGCGAGAAATGGTTTTGTCTCTACCGTTTTTGTAGACGACCCTAATTCGGGTGAATGATTGGTAAAAGAACATTTTGACAGTCCGAATAATAAGCTAGCCACAAACCCCCTGGATGAGGTAATGCACAATAAATCCCCACATGAGAAACATGCTGTAGGTTTTGAATGGAGTGAAAATCCTGTGCCTAATTTGGATACTGACCATAATGCCACTGTGAAACCCTATGTCGAAAAATCTCGCAAAGAATCAAAACAAAAGCACACAGCGCTAGGTTTTCAAAACATAAGAGCTAGTTGCCTCATTTCGAGAAATTTAAAGAATTGATCTAAACCTCATTTGAGATCGATCGACCCGATCGAGGTCAATGAGGTCTCAGATCCCAAAATTCAAGAATTCCTGGTAGAGGAAGATCCAGATTCTCAAAGATCAAATCCTGCCTAACTATATGACTATGTTAATAATATTCCACCGTGTTTCAAGGGTAAACATGGGTTTACTAGTATTAAGCTTGGTCAAGGGCACGTAACAAGCAGTATTGATACAACCAGACTTGACTGTTCACTTCATCAATAGACCGTCCCTCTTGTACACTATGAGGTTTGTCTACACTGGATTGAAAGACACTACATAAACATTCCCATATTCCAAGCTCGGATTAAAAAGATTAGAGCGCAGAGTGAATTACTCAGAATGGAAAACCTTGACCTTAGAGCAAATGCTGAGAGACAAAATAAATTCCTTAAGAAGACAGGTAACATAGTGATAAAAAACACAGACAATGTTAAAGACATAATCAATTCAGAGCTATCCTGATCCATTTTTAGTTGTTGGTTGAAATGGTAAAACAATTTTTTTCCCTCTTATTAGATTCATGTTATTTTTAAAAATTGGTTTGGTTTGAAATTATATTTCATTTGCTAAAGTTAACGACTAGCTACAGAATCTGTCGATTCTATAGCCAAGTCATTTTTTAATAAAAAAGTAAAAATTAGTTGTTGATGACTTATCTAACTTATTCTTGTTTTCATTTTTAGGGAATAGTAGATTTAGATGCTGATCTTCTAGGTATAAATGTTCGAATTTTCTCTTGAATTATTAGTATTTCTTTTGTTTTCCTTGTAAAAACTTTTAATAATTTTTGAAGAAAAAAAATTCAGTTATGAGTGGCTAAAAGCGATCTATTTTTGTAATATTATTGATCTTATAAGATCTCATCCTATCCTGGGATTAAGGGAATAGGATTTCAAAACATTTTAAATAATCTACATTTTGTAAAGAAAGGCATATTGGCCTGGAAACAATTATGGACGAATGATTCTCAAGACTTAATGGGAGAACGTATAGCATTTTGGCTTTAGTCCACTGTGAATGTTGTTTCATTGATGTTTTGTTTCCTTTGATCTTGGGATATTAATATGTTGTAAGGATTTAGTCTAAATGACATGTTATGTTCTACAATATTCATGTTGTAGATGTCATTCATGATTTGTTGTTCCTTATGTGATAATTGTGACCATCAACCTCAATTTTGATATCTGGATTTTTCTTCGATGTTTCAATTGATATATAAATATGAATGTTTTACACAAAGGTTTATATGTTTGTAATCATTCGTAATCATAAGATTGTTGTATCACATGTGTTCGATACTCTGTTATTAAATCTTGGCTGCTAATATATTCTTTGAATTTATTCAGGAAAAATCTAGTATAAGTCTACTGCATATTTCTTTCATAGGCGGGGCAACTGAATGCTGTTGGTTCATACAGAGGTACAAACACATTTAACAAACTAATACCAGGTTAGCTTCACCTACTTCTAATTTCTATCATTTTATGTATTAGTGAAACAATAAAGTTTAGATTGACTTTGACCATCTGTACATCTTTGTTTCATAACTTAGTTAATTCAAGTTTTATTAGATTTTTAATTAGAAAACATAAAATATAAAAATGTGCTTTCTTTATCTGCTTCTCAAAGACAATTGTCTTTACATTGATTTTGTAAGTTTCCATTAAAACTTGCAACTTGTAAATTTTGTTCACAAGTGATATTTTGAAGTTTTCTTCCTCTACTTAAGTATATTTACAATAGTTATAATAGAGTATATGCATATATTATACTTTTAACATTAGTTAGTTTCCTTTCTTTATTTTAGGACCCTAGGTTGGCTAACGGAGCCATTAAACCCATCAGAACAGGTTACATCAAACGACTTGGGTTATTTAGACAACCCCAGACTGGATCTATTCTTCCATTTGACGTCTTGTCAATTTTTCCAATCAACTGGGTCCACATGATTATATAGTCAACAATCCAAGGAAACAATGCCCATTGTTACTCTACACCAGGAGAAATTTTCTGTGCTCACAGATTTTGTCAATGAATCTACAACATTTTTCAAAGTGTCAACCTTTTCCAGCAACACCTTCTTTTCTTCAACCATGTTTCTCACAAAGTGATACTGAACATCAATATGCTTTGTCTTCGAATGATAAGATGGGTTCTTTTCCAGGAATATTGCACTCTAATTGTCACAATATAATCTCACTACTAGTTGTACCAGCCCAATACCTAAACACAATCTCTGTAACCATACTGCTTCCTTGCTTGCATGAATGACTACCATGTATTCATCTTCTGTAGTTGAGAGTGCCACTACAACCTGTATTTTTCTCATCCAACTGATTGCTCCTCCAAATAGGTTAAACACATAACCACTTGTAGATCTTCTGTGATCCAGATATCCAACCCAGTCTGCATCAACAAAGCCATGTATGTCCACCACTCTGTCTAATCCTGGTCTTCCTTGGTATCACAATCCATAATTGGTAGTTCCAGACAAATACCAGAAGACCCTATTTATAGTTGTCCAATGATCCTTCCCTGGTTTTGACATATACATGCTCAAAACTTCCACTGCATGTGCAATGTTTGATCTACTACAGACCATTGCATACATCAAACTGCCAACTACACTGGCATACAGAACATGGGACATGCTCTCTTCTTCTTCCTGTGTCTTGGGACACTGATCTACAAATAACTTTACACCTATAGGAATAGGAACCTTGACCATTTTACTTCCATGCATATTAAACCTTTGCAATATCGTCTCAACATATTTTCTCTGATTCAGCCAAATTTTCCTGTTTGCATGATCTCTTTTAATCTCCATTCCCAGAATGAAGTTAGCAACACTGAGATCCTTCATGTCAAATTTGGAGGATAGCTGCGATTTCACCTCCTTGATAAAATCCATGTTATTTCCTACCAACAACATGTCATCAACATACAACACTACATAAATGAAGTGATTATCAACCTACTTGGAATATACATAGTGATCAACCTTGTTTCTCACAAATCCCAATCCAAGGATGTATGTGTCAAAATTTTGGTACCACATGCTAGGTGATTGCTTCAGACCATATAGTGACTTCTTTAGCTTACAGACCAACTCTTTCTTTCCTTTCACTATAACTAGAATGAAAATCAGGTGGACTATACCTTTATGGTTTCCTTCTTTCCCTCACTGATCTCATCAATACTGGGGTATGAGGTTCTTCTTCTTCTGCTTCATCTTCTTCAGATGATTCAGATTTTTTATCATCCAAATCAAGCTCTATTTTCTCAGGTTCTTCTTTCCTTGGTAGGAATTCCTATTTGGAAACATCTTTTACCTCTCTAAAAACAACATCCCGACTGTAAAAAATTTTCTTAGTTTCTGGGTTCCAAAGCTTATAACCTTTCACACCATATTTATAACCAATAAAGATACACTTTTCAATTTTTTTATCCATCTTACTCCTATTTTCCTTTGGAACATGTACATAAGCATCACAACCAAACACTCTAAGATGTTCAAGAGAGGGTTTCTTTCCAGTCCATACCTCATGTGGAGTTTTATCATCCAACACTGATGAGGGTGATCAATTGACCAGGTAACATGCTGTACCCACTGCCTCTGCCCATAATTCCTGTCCTAACTCGACACCGCTGAGCATGCTACTTGATTTTTCCATCAGTGTCATGTTCATCCTTTCTACAACTCCATTCTTCCGAGGTGTGTATGGAATAGTCTTCTGCCTTTCTATACCACACTTCTTACAGAATTCTTCGAATTCATTTCCGCAAAATTCTCCACCATTATCTGTCCTCAATACCTTTATTTTCTTCTCTATCTGATTTTCTATTAGAGCCTTAAACTCTTCAAATTTATCAAATTCCTCAGATTTCTTTCTAAGAAAATAAATCCATGTGTTCCTTGAGAAATCATCTATGAATGAAACATAATACATAGATTTACCTAGTGATGGAATATGCACAAGTCCAAACACATCACTGTGTATCAACTCTAAGATCCCCTTTGCTCTTGTAGCACCAGATGGAAATATTACTCGAGTCTATTTCCCATATATGCAATGTTCACAAAAATCAAAATCCAGAGTGCAATTAGACATACCTTCAACCATACCTTTACCGTGTAGTGTTTAAAGGCCCTTTTCTCCAATATGCCCTAGTCTTTGATGCCACAACATGGTCTTCTTTCTAGGGACAATATTGTTCTTGTCTTCTTTATTTTTCTACTCAGAGACAAAAAACCTGTTACACCCATTAGTATAAGTGCTTCCCAACAACTTGTACAGAGTTCCACACCAAAATCCCCTCATCAACACCATATCTCCTCGTACCATCTTGCAATTTCCCTTTCCCAATACAGTATCCACTCTTGCATCATCCAACTTGCTTACATATGTTAGGCTCCTAGCTAGTTTTGGAATGTGCATAACCCCAGGGAGAGTTCTAATCCTTCCATATTTTAGTAGCAACTTAACCCTTCCATATTTTGGCTGTCGAGTCATCTCCTAGGAATACATCACCACCATCGTATTTTTTATATTCAGAGAACCACTCCCTGTGAGGAGTCATATGGTATGACACACATGAGTCGATCAACCATACATCACGGTCTGCATGTGTACCTGTAGATGCCAGGTAAACATCACCTCCTTCTTCAGTGGAGGTTTTTGCCTCCATGGAAGAGGTACTATCATATTCCTTTGGTTTATCAACCTTCTTAGACTTGTAATATTTATTATAATGCCATGTTTTACCACACTTCCAACATTTCCCCAAAGATTTTCCATCCATTCTATGACCGTCCATGATTTTTCACCTCATCTCTTCACATAAAAAGTATGAAACTACATCCTCATACTTCAATGTAGATTGAGTGGTACTACCAATTGCTACAACCAGATTATCCCAAGAGTATAGAAAATAACATAACAAAGTAATACGCTTATCTTCTTTTGCAATTGTAATATTAACAGAGACAAGTTGAATTACCAGAGTATTAAAGGCATTTAGATGTTCTATCATAGAATCTCCATCTTCCATCCTAAGATGATACAACTTCTTTCAAAGAAACAACTTGTTTACCAGGGACTTTGATTGATACAAGAAGGTCCTCCATCTTGAGCTTCCATAGCTCAAAGTTTTTACTGTTGAACTTCTCTATCTCAATTCTATAAGAGCTCGCCATTCCTCTTTATACACTCAAATATCTAGTGCAAAATATCCCACTAAAACCAGGTTTATCACAGACCCAAGATAAACTTGATCTATCAAGACTGAGCCAAACCCTCGTCAACAAAGGCATCCCTCTGAAGCCAAAAACGAGCTCTGATACCACATGTAAGTTTTAAACCTGTGAAGTAAATAAATGCATATAGATTTTGAAGAAAAACATAAATTAATCAATGGCTAATACACATAGTACACAGAGATTTACACCGGAAACCCTTAACCGGGAGAAAACCAACCTTGCTTGGTGTTGCACCTTGCAACTCTTTATTATATTAATTTCACCATTCACCATACAATATATACAATGTTTTAGGTATTCCATAGCTACCAAAACCCTAATACCTTAATACAAGATTAATTTAGAAAACTACTAAAAATAGCAAAATATGCTAAAAATAACAAAAATTGTCCAAAAAAAGAATTTCGGGGCGCTGCGCGTAACCAGGGCGGGGCATACCTACCCCCCCCCCTAAGACCCCCCTAGGAATAAACTAGTGCACACAACACATAGAGAGAAGGAAGTTGTTATCTTCAGACGCAGTTGTCGAATATGATGCGCCCACACACACACATGCAAAGAATATAACACATACCCAACAAAAAACAAACTTTTCCTCAAGGCTTGAGATGGGGAAATTGCTGTAGAATGGTAGTTAGCTCTCAGGTGGAATTGGCTGGAGTTGTATCTTTCCACTAGACTAACACTTCCTTGATGGCGCATTGATGAAGATGATGCTAACTTTGGTACAAAACTTCTTGTGGTTGCAACCATATGGAACCTTCTTCATCCAACTCGGGAAGGCTGTTTTGAGTTTGGCACTTAGTTCCAATCACCTTCTTTAAGAAAAAGACATGAAAAACATGATAGAGCTTAGAATGACCAGAAAAAGCTAACTGATAGGCTATCTATCCCACTTGCTTGAGAACTATATAAGGACCATATAATTTGGGTGCCATTTTCTGAAAATCGTAGCCCTTGAGTGAAGTTTTCTTATAAGGTTGCAGTTGAAGAAACACTTGGTCTCCTTAAAAAAAATGATGTTTGAAGTGACCTTGATCTGCTTGTTTCTTCATGTGATTATGAGCCATAAACAAATTATCTTTGAGGGTATGAAAAATAACCTCTCAAACTATAAGCGTTTGGTCAAACACCTGGACCTTCGAGACACCTGGCATGTATGAGAGAACTGAAGGGGAATTTTTTCCATATATGGATTCAAAAGGAGTCATGCAAGTAGCTGTGTGGTAAGAAGTGTTGTACCACCATTTAGCTAGTGGTAACCATTGAGCCCATTGATTTTGTCTTTCAAGTTGAAAACACCTGAAATATGTTTCCAAACACTTGTTGACAACTTCAATTTGACCATCAGCCTAGGGATGATAGGCTGTGATGAGATGCAATTGGGTGCCCTGTAGCCTGAATAATTCTTTCTAAAAATTGTTGGTGAAAGTGTGATCTTGGTCAAAAAAAATATAATGAGGCATGCCATGAAGCTTGAAGACATGATCCATGAAAAGTTGAGCTACAGTGGAGGCGGTAAATGGGTGTTAAAGAGCATATAAGTGTGCATAATTGGAAAGAAAATCAACGACCACCATGATGAATAACTTATTGCTCGATTTAGGTAAGCCCACAATACAATCCATAGAGATGTCCCTCCAAATAACGCTTGGAATCGGAAGCAGTTGTAGTGTGTTGGGAGATTT
>JASDQU010218632.1:4553-16077 GCA_032191745.1 Picea mariana | reverse complement strand
AAGCGCAAACCCCGATACCCTTGTCTTATCTGTGGTGATGATCACTACACGAAGGATTGTCCATGACGTGCCGAGGTCACTAAGTTCCTTCAAGGAGCTCCAAAACCATCTGCACCGGCCATTTTGTCCCAACCCTTCCCATCTCAACAACAGGCTCAGTTGGTCATCCATGACCAACCCTCGTCTTCTACTACCTCCTATGTTTTGATGTGTACTGGAGATTCTAAGCAGAGCAATGTTGCACTCACTACTCGAGCCAAATATTATTCTCCCTCTAAGGAGAAGGTTGATGATTTACCCTCTTCCTAACTACAACCCTCTCCCGCGACTCCACCTACCAACGGTCCTCTTCATTTCGAACAAACGAGCCTCGACACAATTCTGTGACCCCCCCCAAAGGGCGTCATTCATAAATCAGCTTTCAATCCTCACGCTCATGCTACCTAGAACTACAGCATTGTTGAAGATCTGGCTCAAGAACCTTCTGCGATGTCAGCCCTCGAAGTCCTTCAGACTTGTCCCGTACAACGGAAGGCACTGTTGAAAGCTATCGGTGGAATCGATCCGACGGATACGAATTTGATAATCTTTGACTTGGAAGATCACATTCCAAGGCTACCCCCTCAACTTGCATTCCAAATCCAAGTGGTTGTCTCTGAAAAAACATTTGCTGAACTATTATCGATGAGGGTGCTTCGACATGTGTTATGTCTTTTGCTTGTTGGAAAGCCATTGGCTCTCCTTCTTTAAATGAATCCCAGAACACTCTTAAAGCCTTCAACAGCTCTAGTTTTAAGCTCTACGGTGTCCTTCCTTCATTGACCATCACGTTAGAAGGAAAAATGGTCCAAGTCGAAGTGGAAGTCTTTGACGCTCCCCTTGATTATAATCTTTTGCTTGGCCGCAGCTGGATCGATTCCATGCACGCAGTTGTGTCGACCCTTTTCCGTGTAGTACGTTTCCCTCATCACGGAAAGGTTGTTACCGTCGACCAACTAGCCTTCTTTAATTTTGATACCTATACTGGAAATGTATCATTTATTGCTAAAACCCCACCGGGTTATGAGAACGTCGGTGTAGGCCTTCTAAAAGACTCTTCGTTAATGGGTACTTTCCCCATTCCACCACCTGATGTTCCACGCTCGTCTGTTGCTTCTATCAACATGATCTCCACTTTGCCTCATGAACTTCTTGCGTCTCACGACCCCTGGATAGTACCTGACCCTGGAGATCATCTTCGTTTCGGCGACGCAATGCCGTTAAGTCCGGTTGAATCCGCCTATCAGGCCATTCAATCGGCAACACCTTCTACCCCCTCTCTTGGTGAGTTGTCTCCCGATCCTTTTCCTTTAATTTTTCCCACTGATGAGATGATCATGTCTGTCATGGAGGACACCCCTTGGGATGATGGACATCATCATTCCATCCTCTTTCTGGAGCAGCATACCATCGAGAACTACCAACGGATCTCGACTCCGTCGACCATTGTTGTCATCTCCACCATTCCCGAGTCTGCACACGATGTGTTTTCTGAAGGGAACTTAAGCAATATCTCGCCCACTATTCCCCTTGACATATCCATCAAACCTAGGATTTTCGAAAATGTCCACATCAGAGCTTCGTGTTCTTCTGACGAAATCATCACCTACACATCTCTTTTCAAAGAGTTTCCTGACATCTTCGCCTGGAGCTACGAAGAAATGTCGGCTATCGACCCTGAAATTGTAATACATGAGATAAAGACATACCCCGACGCTAAACCCGTCTGGCATTTCCTTCGTCCAGTTCATCCATGTAAAGCGGCTACTATCAAGCTCGAAGTCGAGAAACTTCTTAAAGCTGACTTTATTTATCCAGTGGCTCTCACATACTGGGTTTCCAATCTTGTCCCGATTGACAAGAAACAAGGCACCATTCGTGTATGTGTTGATTATAGGGATATCAATAAAGCTTGTCCCAAAGACAACTTTCCTACCCCCTTCGTTGATCACATTGTCGACGATTGCACCAGAAGTGAAATCTTCTCTCTCATGGATGGTTTCTCCGGGTATAATCAAATCAACATTGTTCCCGAGGACCAACATAAGACTGCTTTTATTTGTCCTTGGGGTACTTTTACCTATCGAAAACTTCCTTTTGGTCTCAAGAACATTGGCGCAACGTTTCAACGTGTTATTTCTTATGCTTTCCATGATAGTAAGCACATCGTTCAACCATATTTGGACGATTTACCCACTCATTCGATGCACCAGGTCGATCACCCAACCCACCTCTGAGCCATTTTCATTCGCTGTCGGTTCTACCGTATACGTTTAAATCCTCATAAGTGCATTTTTTGTGTGGAATCTGGCCGTCTTCTAGGTTTTATCATTTCACGTCAAGGGATCCGGGTGGATCCTTTAAAGGTTGAGGTGATCCTTAATCTCCCTCCTCCTTCTACTCTTCGCCAGTTGCAAAGTTTGCAGGGGAAAGCAAATTTTCTTTGTCGTTTTATCCCCAATTATGCCGAGATAACTCGTGGATTTATGCGGCTCTTAAAAAAGGATTCGGAGTTCGTCTAGGATACCATTGCCAACAATGCTTTTGAATCTTTGAAATTGTCCCTAACGCGTGCTCCGCTTCTCTTTCCCCCCGATTACAGTCGCAATTATTTCCTTTACCTTGCTGCCTCAGATTACACCATTGGTATGGTTCTCGTCCAAGAGGATGATGCTTACAATGAACATGTTATCTACTACTTGAGTTGAAGTCTAACGCCTATTGAAATCAAGTATTTACATGTCGAGAAACTGGCCTTGGCTTTCGTCCAAGCCGTCCAACGCTTTCGTCACTATATCCTCTCATGCAAGACTACAGTGATTTCTCATTGCAACCCTATGCAACACATTCTTACCCGTCAATTGCTAGGGGGGAAATACTCCAAATGGATTGTGATACTCCAGGAGTTTGACCTGGAATTCGAACGTGCCAAGTCTAAGAAGTCCTTAGTCTTTGCTAAGTTGATATGCGACTTTCCCCATTATGCAATGGAAAATGTAGCAGCTGATTCATTACCTGATGAATCTCTTTTCCTTATTATCACTGATGATCTTTGGTATAGTGATATCATTATATATCTCCAAACCCAGACTTTCCGACCAACTTTTTCCAGTACTAAGCGATGTCGAATACGATACCAAGCTCGTCAATACATTATCCTCGGGGATACTCTTTATTGTCGGGGGATTGACTCTGTTTTTCGACGTTGTCTAACGTTCGAAAAAGCCAAGAAAGCTCTGAATGACTGCCATTCTGGAGCCTGTGGTGGTCATATGTCTGGGTATGCTACTGCCCAGAAGATCTTACGAGCAGGGTATTTTTGGCCTTCATTATTTAACAACTGCATCATCGTCGTTCAAAAATGCCATGCCTGCCAGACCTATAATAACAAAATACGGTCACATCCTGCTCCTCTTCACCCTGTGGTCTCAGTTGGTCCCTTTTTGAAATGGGGCATCGATTTCATGACATGTCACCCTCACTCAGCCGGGGGGCATGGTTACATTATTGTAGCCGTCGATTACTTTACAAAATGGACTGAGGCGATGCCGACATTTGACAATACTGGAAACACCACAACATTATTTATTTTTAATCACGTCATAGATCATTTTGGTGTTCCCCAAGCTATCGTCACTGATCACGGTAGCCATTTTAGGAATTTTATGATGTCCGAACTTACTGAAAAGTTGGTTCTTCGCCATGATAACTCAACGCCCTATTACCCACAAGCCAATGGCCAAGTCAAAGCGATCAACAAAGTTCTCATAACTATGCTTCGACGAATGATAGGGATTCATAAAACAAGTTGGCACACAATGTTGTTTTCGGCATTGTGGGCGTACTGGACATTCGTCAAGTCCGCTACTGGGTTTACACCTTTCCGGTTAGTCTATGGTATGGAAGCCATTCTCCCGATTGAATGCGAGATACCTTCTTTAAAAATAGTTGTTGAACTCCTACCCAATACTTCTGTTGAGGAAGAACGTCTATTGTATCTTATGTGATTAGACGAAAATCGACACGATGCCACCCTAGTCATAGAAGCTCAGAAAAAGTGTGTCAAGGCCCAATACGACAAGCATGTCAAGCCTCGCGTTTTCTTCGAATGTGATCTTGTTCTTCTCTATGAACAATATCGAGATATGTTAGGAGCTGGGAAATTCGAAGCCATGTGGCGAGGTCCTTATATCGTTCAACGAGTTTTGGAAAAAGGAGCTTATGAGTTAGTAGATTACGATGGTATCCCTTTGAGTAAACTCAGGAATGGGTTGTACTTGAAGAAGTACTATGCATAAATTCATCTGTGCACGAGTACTTGTATTTTTATTGTATCATACTTCTTGTGTGTTACTATAGCTTGCTTTTTTCGTTGTCTGGTCTCTTCCCTTATGTGATGTTGTGTTTGATTTCTAGATGTCAGAGTCTTCTCTACCCTATATTGGCTTCGCTAATGGTGCTATCCGTAGTACTCAGAACCTTGCTTCCGCTGCATGGGCAATTTATGCCCCTACAAACAAACTTGTCTCCTTACGAGGTGTGTGTATCGGTCGTGCCACCAACAACATTGTAGAGTATAGCGTCGTTATTGAATTATTGGTTGATGCTATCACACTCAGAATCCGTCATTTGGTTGTGCGACTTGATTCACAGCTTGTAGTACTACAGTTAAGTAATGTCTATACTATTCGAAGTCCTACTTTGTTATGGGTGTATTTGCGAATTCGCCTCTTGGAACGTTATTTTGATTACATTGAATATCAACATATTCCTAGATGTCTAAATACATTAACAGATGCATTGGCTAACTATGTATTAGACAGACATTTGAATCATTTATAAATCAATCACATCAATATTCACACAACACATGATAAACCAGTAGAAGCGTCTATATATATAACAATCAAAAGAGTTTTTTACAAAAAGTTTTGTCCGAAGACCAAAATGTCAAAATCTGAAGCTCATAGCTTCTACAAAGTGACGTCATGGATGACGTTCACGGTAACACACGACTGCCCGGGCAACTCTACGGAGCAGTCAACTCATGGACCCTGACACCCCTACTGTATGACGATGATCACGTCGTGGAACCTCTTCCAGAGACATGTCTGGAATATCTACGGTCAAGCCCTCTAGGTTCTGTTCCACTGTTCGATAATCCTTGGCATATTTTGGCGTTGGCGCTACCTCTCCTCGCTGCTGAATGGGAGAAGTACCAGGAGGTTGATAAGGTCCAATATCTGTGTCATCAAAAATGAATTTTGTATTTAGTCTTTGGACGAACATATAAAAAACATTTGAATATGATTAAAATTCACAAAAACATTTAAAAAAGGAAAAAATGTGTGTACTTCTTACCAAGTTCCCCCCACTGAGCATCCTCTGGCAGGACTAAGTCCGGATCTCCTCGAAAATCCAACCCAGCATAAGCATAATCGTCAACCATCAACATCTGTGATTGAAGCTAGTTAAAGAAGGTATCATCATACTTGATGATCGGTCCAGCTACGTGTCGGGCCATTAGATGACACCATCTCAACATTCTTGGCTCTGTAGGAGCCAGCAAATGCCAATCAACCTGCAGCCTCAGTACAGGAACCCTCTCGAGAAAGAAGGACACCAACAAAGATCCATACTCGAATTGCTTCAGGTCGCCTCGTCTGCATTTGGTTAACTGCTTTTTCATACTACGAAGCACATCATCTGCCTAGTTGAAAACCCGAGGTTTAGTACACTCTATAGCATACTGGAAGTAACTCTGTAGTGCCATGTGAGGAGCAGAGCTCCCTGCCATCTGAGCTATGGTGAACAGGATAGTACGGAGGGTCAAATCCTGTACCCCCCAAATAGCTACTTTTCCTTTATTCCTCTCTGCCTCGGGAACACAGTGTATGCGGCAGTACTCACTCATGGGCAGCCCACCACCTCTGCTACCAATCAGGCTCACATAGTGCCCACACCGTGACAGTCCAGTCAAAAATTAAATGTCCTCAATATCTAAGGACAGTGTGTGGACCCCCACATGAAATACCTGTTGATCGGGATCCCACGTATGCACCAGGTACTCTAATAACCTGACTTGGGCCCTCATGCCCGAGATACGAAAGTACTTCAGAAGGCCACAATTTCTTAGTGCAGCAATAGTGGGTGGATGATTTCCGGTGATAGAAATGTCTTCTTCATGCTCCCTTTCACACCATTCAAGAACCATTTTGATGGCCAATTACCTGCATAGGAAGCACAAAAAGAAGATTAGCAACTTTTTTCATGAATTGATTCTCTTTCATTGAGTAAAACTTAAGAAAATTTTTGTTCTTTGTGGTTCTCGTAGGTGCCTTTTGGGCACAGTGCAAGAACCTCGCAGGCTGCTTTAGGCTCACCTGCGAGAATTCCCCATTCTCGCAGGTCCCGTGTAGCCCACCTACGAGAATGGCAGTGCGCAAGTAGGGCTTGCAAAATCAACCCAAAAATGAATTTTAACCAATGAAATTGCAAAATTAAACCATGAAAGAGTATAGGACAAAGATCCTACCTTACTGTCACTGATGGCACAACGAATGGATGCTCGTAACTCCTACAATCTGACGTCGAACTTCGAGGGTAAAAGAAGGGTTTTTGGGCTCAAATACTGAAAAGTGAAAATGATATGGTAAAAAAGAGTTTAACTCCTTTTTATTTACTTTTACCATGTTATTTGGTTTTTTAATAATTATTTATTTATCAAACCCTATTTCCTAATTCCCTATTGAGTGTAACTTTTGCAGGCTTAACAACTTTGATGGTCATGTACCGGGATGCGGACATAATTTTTCTTTTTCCATCGCATGTTTTGATTGTTTTTTATGGTTTTTGTATAAAACCTCAAGCGTGGTCTTTGTCCGTTATCGCGCTCGAAAATACATGAGAATGTGATTGAGCATACTTTTATCACTTTTTTGGGCTCAACAAGGTTATACGAAAAAGGAACCCCCCGGGAGTCCTCTTTAAGCTCTTTTCAGACTCTCTAAACATGAAAAGATAGCCGAGCGATCTTGCTATTTTCACACTCGATAAAGTATTTGAAGAAAGCGTCTGGTGAGTGATAATTTATCTATTTTTCGGTATCATCGGACTATTTTACGAAAAAGGAACTGAGAGAGTTCTCTTTTAAGTGTTTTTCCAGACTCTATAATCATGAAAAACCTTCGATTTTTCTATCTCTAGACTTGTTAAACAAACATTGACAGACTCGTAATGGGACCGAACCACTCCTTCTTAGGGTTCGTTAAACATACTCCGAAGGAATTATCCGAAGGATAAGATTATATCAACAAGCATATGTTATCCTCCTCAAGCTTGCGTAAAAATAAAGAGGTACTCGCCAGAAATGGTGGGGGAAAATTTGGGAAAGGGATATGTTTTCATCTTCGTATTGATTGGCAGTAAGTGTCGCTCTTGAACATGACACCCCCTATTCATCATTTGAAGCCGGTTTGGGAAATCCATTTGCCTCTCATTCGATTTGCTACAAGGTCATTCCCGGTGTCGTCTTTGAGTCAATGTTGCCAAATCATTGGTCGTGTCGTTCATATGTTCAAGAGAAGTCCATCTGAAACCTCTATTGAGTCGGCCATCTGCAGTTATATGTTCTCTCCGTGTTGGCCTTCCCTGTGTTCAATCCAATTTATATCATACTCTGTTTCACCTTCAAAATATGTTACTCATTTCGTGTCATTGATGGGGGATACATCAAGGCCCTCCTGTGACAAGTTTTGTTCCGTCGACTTCAGCTCATTATCCAAAATCAAGACTTAGAAATTCTTTGGTACCTTGGAGCTTGCATGCCTCAATGGAAGGTTTCTTCGCTTTCGACATTAGGTTTACATCATTGACCCCTGATCGAAAGATTCCATTGGATGTTCGAATTCAACTCATTCATTCACACTCGATGGATTGTACTAGAGTACCTTGGGAGTCATTGACATCAATGGTGATTTCCCTCGCACTTGCTAGCAGTTTCATCAATGACCGGTAATCAAGTAGTTTCTGCCATGTTCGACTTCAACACATGTAATCACATGGTTAGATTCGTACTTTGGGCAACGATATTGAAGACCCTGGATATCATCTTTTTATCCAGGTTGCGATGGAGAATGTATAATCTGTGACACATAGACCCACTGTGTATGTCTCATGGCTATGTCATCTCAATTTGAATTTTTTCGCATAGATCCACAGTGTATTCCTGGTGGCTATGCTATATTTTGACGGCATGGATCCACAGTGTATGATTGGTGGCCATGACCCATGTCTAAAATGTCATTCATCTATGATCTGAGTATGGGAATGCCTACCTCAGAATTGGTATATATGATATTCTGCAGATGCTTGGTTGTTCGCAAGTTTCCGATTAGGTGTGATCCTGGTTTCCGACACACACATGCAGCTTACAAAGTCTTTCGGTTGTCACTGATTCCAACCTCATACTTTGGGGGGCATTCTGTTACCCATGATTTTGGTCATCATGATGGTGTAGTAATGATGGTGTACTCAAGCTCTTCATAAGAACTTTATCCAGAGAAAAGTTACTTTCATCTCTTCCCATAAAACTCATTTTTGAAGAAGGTTCGCAGGCTGCTAGTATCCCAGGGTGCGAGAATGCCTGATTCTCGCAGGCTGCCTTAAGCTGGGGTGTGAACTTCTCACAATATGTTGAATAGCCAGGGTGCAAACTCTTCCTAAAGCATGGAAAAAGATGAATTCTCGATGTTTCTAGAAGGGAATCTTCTAGAAGAATGGGTTGGCATTCGAATGGTTATCCTTGTGCTGGATTCCCTGATATTTTGGGATCATTCTTATCCAAGTAACTATCTCTTTCTCTCCTATATATTGAGGGAATTCTCATGGAAAATGTTAAGCAAGATTCATTGGAGAATTGGTGAAAGAATTGTGTGAAGGACTTAGCCTGAACAACAGCTTGGAGACTCTAGTAAGTCTATCAAGGGGATTTGATCTTCTTCATGCAAGGATTGAGTAAGTGTGTGTGTTGAAGCCAAGAGCCATCAAAAGGAAGCTTGAGACATCAAGGCTATCAGGTTGTAATCTTTACTTTCAATTAATATGATACAGTGGCATGTCCCTTTCCCATAAAGTTATTTCCACTTTATTGTGTAATTCCTTGATCATACACATAAGTTGACAGTTGAATATATTGTGCTATCTTCACTTTGGTTGGTTTGTGTTGTCTTGGTCTTGACCTCGCGAGAGCACCGGAGTGAAGCGGGAGCAGCAAAGACCCTAGGAAGCGATAATAAGGTATGTTATTCGTTCCTTCCTCCTAGTTAATTCAATGGTCAAAACTTAGGGAAAGAGTCATGTCTTGTCCTATTTTGTTCTAGATCCAGGTGGATCTAGGGAGATCTGTTAGTGTCCGCACCTACCGATTAGTCTGATAACAGCAAGACCACCATCATAGCTGTCGTGAACCCTTTTCAATATGTTTTGACACGATGGGTCATTGACAGGAAAACCAGTCTATGGATAGTCATCCTACAAGAATTTGACTTGGATTTTGTTTCGGTGAAATCTAAAAAGTATTTTGTCTTTGCTTAACTAATTTCGAAACTTCCAGTCGAAAGTGGTAACGATTTTCCTGAAGATTCACCGATCAATGGGGATATTTTTCTTATTTCATATTCAGACCCTTGGTATGGAAATATACTTGTTTATATTCAGACTTTGAAGTGCCCTTCCTCTGCTTCACACAATGAGCATTGATGAATATGCCATCAAGCACATAACTATATTATTATCAATGATACTTTATATCGTCGAGGAGTTGATTGCATTCTTTTTCATTATCTCACTCACGAAGAGGCAGAGCTTGTGTTGAATGAATGTCACACTGGAGCATGTGGAGGTCACTTGTCTGGGTTGGAAACAACCTTGAAAAATCTTCGCACAAGATACTTTTAGCCCTCGTTGATCAAATATTGTGTAGAGGCAGTCAAGAAGTGTCACCCATTCCATATCTTCTCTTGGAAGATGCAAGAACACCCTGCTCCCATGTTTCTTGTTATTGTTGTTGGTTCCTTCACTAAGTGGGGGATTGATTTCACTACATGCCACCTAGATTCAGCTAGGGGTCATCGTTATATCATCATGGCGGTATACTACTTCACTAAGTGGGTTGATGCCATGCCAACATTTAGCAATGATGGAGAAACGACTGCACTTTTCATTTTTAACCAGATTGTAGCCAGGTTTGGTATTCTAAAGGATATTGTCACAGAGCATGGCAGTCACTTATAGAAAAAGATGATGTCTGAGTTACCATCAAAACCGGGGTTTAAGAAAGAACATTCGTCACCTTACTACCCATAGGAGAATGGTCAAGTGGAGGTTGTTAATAAGTCTCTCAAGACTATTCTCCAATGAACAATCAATTTAGCCAAGTCGAATTGGCATTTGATGTTGTACTCGACACTTTGGGCTTATCGAACCTCAGCCAATACTGCTACCGATTTTTTTCCTTTCCAACCTATTTGTGGGATGGATGCAACCTTTCCCATAGAGTGCCAAATTCCCTCTCTTAAGTTGGAAGTGGAACTACTACCCGACACTACTCCACTTGAAGAGCATCTTCTATATCTCGAGCAACTCTATGAGCAGCGTTGAGATGCAACCTTGGCCAATGAGGCTCACAAACAATGTGTCAAGTGTCAGTATGATCGGTCTGTCCACCCTAAAGTTTTCTCTGAAGGCGATCTTGTCCTAGTCTATGACCAAGATAAAGATCCCTTGGGGGAAGGAAAATTCAAACCCATGTGGTTCAGATCGTTCATTGTTAGGAAAGTTTTAGAAAAGGGTGCCTATCAACTCATTGATTTTGAGGGTAATACTTTATCAGAGCCTAGAAATGGGCTCTACCTTAAGAAGTATTACACTTAGGTCAGTCACCTGGGCATGGCTTATTGTATATAATGTATATATTTATTTATACATTTTTTTCTTTTTGTCCTATGGATGTGTAGTTTATTGTGTTTCTTTTCACTGTGGAAAATGTCAAGTGAATCTAAGGTTTATGTTGGGTTCGCGGATGGTGCTAGCCGACACACTTGGAGGCTTGCTTCCGCAGCTTGGGTGATCTTCACGCCCTTTGGTTAGTTGATGTCATCTGGAGGTATTTTTATGGGTGAAGCAACCAATAATTTTTTCAAGTACAATGTCATAATAGAATTATTGTGTGATGCCTTGTCACATGGTATTTCTCACCTCCGGGTTTATCTAGATGCTCAACTGGTCGTATCTCAGTTAAATGGAGTGCATCGTGTCTACGATCCCACCCTTCACCAATGATTCCTTAGGGTACATGTCTCTTAGAACACTATTTTGATTATATTACTTATATTCATGTTCCTAGGAGATCTAATCAACTAACTGATACATTGGATAATCATGTATTAGATTGGCATATTGCACACACATAAAAGTAAAAGAACAC
>JASDQU010218630.1:1390-18037 GCA_032191745.1 Picea mariana | reverse complement strand
CACCATTATTGGACACCTCAAAAGTAGCATAACAACTGACACCAACAGAGCGCAACCCCGACTGCATACAACAAGAATCCAATGATTAGATTGTGGATAGAAATATCAAGGGCACTCGACAACAAAGGATCCAACTTTATCGAGTCGTCAAAGTAGGGCAGCTCCTGCACCAAGGCAAGTGGCTCACCCGGGGCCAAAATCAACAAAAATTTCCTCATCTAATGGGGGACCTCAACACAATGGAGACAATTTCTTCCTAAGGAGGGAGGATTGATCCATATGGATATCGGTGGCCACCCACCTTTTCCAACTGGATCAAAACAACTTTCTGACATTTTTGGCAATTTACTATTTTTAGCAGTTTTTACTTCCAGGGCCATTTTGAGGGCCTAAATGAAGGTTTTTTGGTATCGATCTCCTCAATGATATATGAAGGCATGATTGAGACCCCAAAATGAATCTCCTCGATGATACATTTCCAATGGGCTATCACACGCCTAAAACAGAGATCGTATGCAAAAGTTACGACCCCAGGAAGTTGATGTACTAGCTTACCCAAACGGGGCCCACATGACTTTTGGCGCTTCATCTCCTAGGGTTAGGTTTTTGGATGTCTAGGGTTTTTGGCATTCTTGCTTACTGTAAAAAGGCCTTCAGAGCCTCATTGTAATCTTCTTCTTGCAAATGCGCACTACCGTCACATCTGTTCTCAGAGATAAGCCGCCACCATTCCAACAAGCTTGTTTCTGCTGCATTTTATAGTTTCAGCGTATTTCGTTATTGAATAGAAAACTTGTTTTACTGTATCTCTGTTATTTTGTGTTAAGCACCTGTTAATAATCTGTATTCATTTCGTTTTGCTCATAAAATCCAGATCAAACAGGCTCGAATTGATACCCCATCGTTTGTAATGCTTGGACATCTTATAGAGACTCATCAATAGGTAAAAGGGCATATCTAAATCGAAACCTATGAAATTCATGAGAAAATGGATATGGTATAGAAATACCGGCCCATATCGACCTTCGAACGTAACAAATTGTTTCATAATTAACAATAAACTATGCCATCTAGGTTTTAATAGAGCGATAGGAATACCTTTTACACAACAATTAGTTTTTCGGGAGGTCATGAACAAATTCCACGAGAATTCTTCTATCCTGGTGTTTTTAAACCATCTCTCGCTCTTTAATGGGAGCCCTGTTGCTTTGTTGACAAAATCGTCTGTCAATTCTAATTGTGTGTCTCCAATCTTAGCTCTGAACCCATCAAAGGTTTATGCGAAAACTTCTGCTACCTGGAGATTATAACCCTCTAATTACTTGAGGAATATATCCCAGCCATGATCCTTTAGGTCATTAATAACATCATCATGGGATAGTAAGGATTGGAATCCATTCGGCTCTATGCAAACGATGGGCGCCATGACCACTGTAACAAGGATGCAACAGAGATCACTCATAATAGCTTTAGGTTCCAATCGTGTGAGCAACAGAAACAAGTCTGAACGAAGAGTGGAAACACGAAAATAGCAGAGCCAGTGGGTTATCATAACTCGGATAGTGAGAACGAAAACCAGAGGGTTCATTGCATTCCTTACCATCTTTCACGATGAGTGCCAAAACTACAAAATACAAAACCCTATGCAGATAATGAATAACTTCATTAATGTTTTGAGCCAACAAGTTAAGGCGAAAATGCAAGTACATCAGGTCTGTACTCATTGGTATGAATGTTGATACGACCATTGAAATCATGAGAAGAATATAAAAAATTAACCAAGGCTCTTTATGTATCAAAACAATTCGAAAATGAACTATCGAACCATTGAATTCATAAGGACCATATTAAAACAAAAAAATCGATAATGGATTAAGCAACCATTTCATAATATTTGAATTTCAATTACATATGGATGGATTTTTAAAAGATATTTCTAAGACACAAAATTATTAAACCAAGCCAAGTTTTATGTTTAATCATGCTTACATTCATGAATTAAAAATAAAACAAACGAAAATGCAAGTAATAAAGAATTCAATAAGGTAAGCTTTAATCCAACAATCATTTCGAAGCTCAGAAAAATGTTTACAAATTTGAGGTGATGGCAGCTACGGAAAAGTGTAATCTCTTTCGAACCTGTTAAATATCAAAATCATGTGTGGCTACCAACATCAGGAAAATCACAAGGTTGATCATCAGTTCTAGGTTGGAGACTAGGTATGGCTTCAGTTCAACAAGGAAATATTGAAGGGTGAAGGCAAAAAACTCAAGCCCATCCATTATGGACCCTTCACTATTTTGGATAAAAGTGGTACCCATGCTTTTCATCTAGATCTTCCACCTTATATGCAGATCTACTCAGTTGTAAATGTAGAGAACTTGAAACTTTTTGAGCCTCCCATGATAATGGATCATGGTGAGGAAGTTTCAATACCTCCAGTTGATGAGTTTTCTCCTGAGTACTTGGATGAGTTAAAGGGAGATATCATTTTGGATAGAAGGCCGAGGACTTCACGCATGGGTGATGTTGATTATCTTCGAGTAGGCTTGAAGGGCACACATCCAAGCAAGACAAAGTGGATTGAGAAGGAGAAGGTGAGGGAACTCTTCCCTCACTTATATTTTGATTGATGAAAGCTTTTGGTGGTCCAAAAAGCTCTCAGTGGGAAGGCGTGATCCAAAAAGGATCCATAGAATACTAAGGAAAACTCATAATTCACAAAAGCAACTCAGGAAGCTCAGAATGGCCTCAGCAGACAAAGAAAGGAAAAAAAATTCAAAGTCCTCAAAACTTAGTGAAATTGGAATCATCGCGAAGAGAACGTCACAAGATTTTCAACGACGTAAATGACTCGTCAAACAGAGTTATGGATCACAATATATTCATGGTCAAAGTTTTGGTCAACCTAGCCCAGTCATTAGGGATGAGTCAACATCCGTACTACTAACGTCAACATCAATACAGATGATGCCAACATCCATACAGTGTACGTGGACACATCAAGGGTGACACATGTCATGCTGATGTCAACATGGTGATGTGGTAGCACCAGAGGCTGCCACATGTCACTTGTTTTTGACATTTTCGGGTCAATCCGTGGACCAATGAAAAATTGCCACGTGGCAGTCCATACAACCACGTGGCATATCATACAGTGACATGGTAGGTTGATGTGGCAGGTGACTATTCAAGTGTATGGCATGGGCCAATGGTTGGTTGCCACGTGGCGGTGGGCAAATTCCCAATGAGGGCTTGAAACCAAATTTCAAAAATAGAAAAAAAATTGGCCCGCCAAATTGAGCGGAGCCCCGCTAAATCTGGTGGCCAAACTATAAGTTCCGACATATCCAAACAATGCTCCAAACTTGGCAAGGTTATATTCCACATATATATACATTGTTATAACTATAACCCAAAAGGGGAGGCCCACGGGCTCGACCTCGGGACCTCCCCCTATACAACGCCTTAACAATAACATCCACCACCATTGGGCCAACAGACTACGTTGTGTAGTCCTCCCCATTTTTTCCTTAAATTTTGATTTCGCCCATGAATGGGGGAGGGAACAACGACATGGCAGACATAAAAACCGAGATGCAGTACAAAGAATTAAATGCAGGGAGTAGGCACAAAAATCAAGACAAGATTTCTCAAGGGCCTAGGAGTTCTAGAGTTAGATTGAGGTGTGGAGACAATCATTTTTTGGTAATTCGACACCACAAATTCAATGGTGATGTCTGTTTTCTGATTTGAGCAAAGCTTCTGCAACTTAATTCCAAAATGAGGTATAGTTATGTCTTTTGCCAAATTCTTTTGTTGAGTTAATAAAAAGGCCTACCCATTTGAGAGAAGGACTCGAAGACGTAGTCCACTAGGGACGAACTCCATTATCAAGTTTTTGTGTTCAGATTTGATTCTTATGTCTCTTCATTATTGAAATTTTTCTTCTTTAACGATGCACTTTAATTTATGCTCATTTAATACAATTTTTTATAATTCACTTCGATGAAAAGATCCCAGATCAATACTTCAAAATGTTTAGAGGAATTTGTTCAGAATTACACACCAAGTTCCTATGGTACATATAGAAGAACTGTTTAACATATGCAACGACATGTTGTCGTGGTGCCAAGGGCTTGGGTGTGACTTTTCTGACGTTTATCCAAGACCGTAGTATTCTATCGAGACACTCATGCGGGCCCAGGGCCATCGACATAGATCTAATGTATCACATTATACTGATGTATAGATATAGACACTCAGGGCTAAGAGCTTGATTTTGTAACATTAACCCACATTTTTGTACTTAATGGATATTAAAGAAATATATATACATATTTCTTCCTTGGTATACTTATGTTGTTATGTGCAAATGTGAAATTATTTTATATACATGTATGTGTGTGTGTGTGTGTGTGTGTGTGTGCTTATTAGTTTAAATATGAAACAAATGCCAATCTAACATGTAATTAGCATATGCATTCTTGGCTGGTGGGATGTGTTCGACATACCCATTTTAACAAGATCAACAATAATATTATGTCATGTTCCCATTTTTGGATTGCCTTGTTTGGCAGTGGAAATGACTCCCATGGCTCATCATTAAAGAAAAAATGAAGTCAAAAGGGGTTATTTAATGTCACTTAGTTAGGAGATGTTATGTGTTTAAAGTGACATTAATGAAATAAAGTAACTTTAGATTAATAAATTACTTAACCATTATTAAAGGTGAATTTTAATCTTAAAGTGAAACAAAATGGGGAATAAGAGTTATATTTGATTTAGTAAAAAAGTGGAAAATTTTAGAAGTTTTATTTGATTTAGTAAAAGATGGGAAAGTTCTAGAAGGCAGGAAAGAAGGATAAAAGGAGGGGGTGGGACTTCACTTGGGCATTAAGATTTGATCTCTCATTTTGGAGTGCTCTTGGAGCCATTGTTTAGTTAGGGTTTAGAAAATTCCTTCAACCATTGGAATTTAGTTTCAATGGTGCAATATCCACCATAGCTAGACAAGAGGGGAATCCATCCAAGATTTCCATTGGAGCTTCAATTTGGGATTTGTATTCAGTTGGAGATTTATCAGCTCACGTAGGATATTGCGAAACTTTCCAGAGGAGTTTGATCTCATATTTTGTAGGTACCAGAAGGGTTTCAGTGAAACTTGTTGGAGACATCCTCATTAGTTGAAGATGAGGGTCCTGTGAGGCCCCACTAGTTTCTCAGGTTTGTCCTATGAGGATCTTTGAGAACTGTAAATTGTTGTAGGAGGGTTTATGAAGGAATCCTCTCTAGTTGAACATGAGTCATCCCATGAGTCCCCACTTGAATCCCAACCTCGTCCCCTGAGGATCTTTGTAAGAGGGTTTTATGGTTGCAACATGCCACTGGAGTCAGATACATGAGGGTTACAGTGGGTTGGAAGTCCATTTGCAGTTTTGGAGCAGATCGTAGTAAGGCTAGGAGAGCCTTGGAGTAGTTGACATCATTACAAGTTTTTATTTTTATTTTGTAGTGTTGTTGAAGTTGCTATAGAAACCATTAGACTTCTGTTGTTGTTGCATTTCTAGTTTCCATTAATAATAAAGGATGCCAATGTTGTCACTCCCATTATTTGTGTACTTGAATTAGTAATGTGTTTGATTGAAGTTCACTTAATGTAATGCATGCAAATTGCTTGTGAAAATTCATATATCGTATTTGGCATAAGATATACATGAGTATAAATTGTTTAACAAAGGAACAACACGAACGACATCATAATTTGCATAGAAAACACTAAAATCTTTGTCTAGTATATTTGAGGACATTACATATTAGTCGATTGAATTATATAACATTAAAATTGCAAGTATCAACCCATATTCATTTCTTTTTCTAGTTAGGTCATTTATGGCATAAATCAATGTCGATTTGAAGAGTTGTATGTGTGATGACTTGAGCATTTTATTATTCTTTCTAATTAAGTATGCAAATGTGTTGAAGATGAGTTACCCATAATAGTGTTATATTCCTTGATTTATGACAAAGGTTATTTGTTCTGTAATCATATCACTGATTGGGGAAAATTTGATTGGAAATAAATCCATTCAATAAGTATGATTGTGAAACAAAAAAGAACTCTCAAATTACTAAACCAAAAGATTTATTTCATTCATGTACTCAAATAAAAAATGAGATTATTGCATAATCATATATGTAACAAAGCTTTCTTTAAATTCTGATGGACCTTTATGAATAACATTGGGTTGATATTTAGTAACCCAATATTTATTGGAAGGAAAAATTTCCTTGCAATAAATTTGGTAAAAAAGTATAGAGATAATGTTCAAGCTTATCCCGTTAATGTTAATTTTGACCAAAGTTGACAAGTTCATCCTATGGGTGTGAGATAGGCTTTTGCAATGAGTTTTGCTCATAGAGTTCCACTAATTTTGACAATGGTTGTTGGATGGACGTGAAGTCATCCACCATTAGTCATAATGTTTCCAATGCAAATTTGTTTGACGTTTTCTAAGCTTTTATGCTTGTGCTCCTGACATCCCAAGTGTGTCAAAGGAGTTCCAACAATTTTTGGAACAGGATGATGCTTCACCTGTATTTGATGCTAGGATCCTATAGAGGGATGTAGGATGGTTGCCTTTGTAGCTAACCTTTGAACGTCTTGTTTAAGTAGGATTAAGTTTCCCATTGCTCAATTAGGAAATAAGTTGCAAGGGAATGCCATGTGGAGGTAGACATTCTTCTTAACAAAGGACTGCGACAAACCAATATTGAATGCAAATGATGTGATACCCAATCTCATAAAACAAGGCTAATTATATGCAAGCAAATTTGTCTCAACAATTGATTGTTTCCGTAGTTATCTCCTAGGTTTTTTGGTCCAAGGTGGTGGAAAGAAGGAATGTAGTACCTTGGGAGGTAAGGTGGTCCTTCCTAGGTCAGGGTCTTCGTCACTCATAATGGGTGGTAAGTTAAGTTCCATCTTAAGTTTCACACATGGATATCTATTATAGAACATAAAAAAGAAAATGGATGGCATGGGCCTCATCGATCACTCATTTAATAGAAGGTTCTTGATGGGATTTTATGTCCTCATAATTATTGTCATGACTTGCTCCTAACCTACACAATCATAGAAGATCAGATTGATCCCTACTGTTTTTATGGAAATTAATGTCCATGTGGGTGGATGGGGAAGATTTAATGATCGACTCCACTAACATTATGTTCAACCATTCTTGTTGTAATATTATTCATAGGTAATCAATTTTAATCAACAAGGTTATCAATGGGACATTCTGTTTAGGTATAATCACATTGTCTGACATCACAACAAACAATGGATTAAAAGTTTGTTGATTTTTTCCATCAAATCCAACACAAGAATATACTTCAAATGGTTCAAAGTGTACAATGTGTGATATCCACTTCTAAAAATTGTTATCATCAGGGTATGGTCTCTATGACATGATAGGTACAAAGTTTAATTATAATCCCCCCCAAAATGTTGTGCTTATAAATTGTTCCAATGTAATTAAAC
The DNA here is from genome assembly GCA_032191745.1 of Picea mariana. Classification (NCBI taxonomy): domain Eukaryota; kingdom Viridiplantae; phylum Streptophyta; class Pinopsida; order Pinales; family Pinaceae; genus Picea; species Picea mariana. The sequence continues at coordinate 10,493 of JASDQU010218630.1, read as the reverse complement.
ATATACTTATCTAAACCAATTATAATCGACATCAAATATATTAGAAAACAAATAAACCCGTACCTTCCAACCATTCAAATACTCTATCATAAGTATTTTCTTACACATGTGCCTACATTAACAATTGATAGAACTATAAATTTCATACTGATTGTCATGGACTTAAAGAATTCAACATATAAATAAGCATGCACATTAGACACGGATATACAAGGGAAACAACTCACATAATGGGAGGAAAAACCATGGAACAAGTAGAGATAACTTACCTATATTGATGGAACAAAACTTGCTTTTGATCCATGGCACTCTAAAATTGACTCCAAAACATCCTCTTTTAGTGGGAGAAATAATGAAACAAACACAACTCTATCCCATTTTCTTACACATCCTCCTTATTTATAAGTGAAGAAGGTCAGGTTGTCAGTGTCAACCTTTATCATTCAAGTAAGAATATTTGATAGAATCAACCTTGATCACTTGGTTAGAGATCGGTTCACATAGTCAACCTTGATCCCTTATGTATTATGCCTAATCAAATTAATTTTAAAATAGATTTGATGAGATATTAGTTGACATAGTCAATGTTGATCCGTCCCAACTATGCTTATCAATTCAAGTTATCATATATTTGAATATGGGTATTTACATACCAAACAAATGAAAATGTGATTGATCCATATTGGATCACTATATAATTTATCATCTATATTGGTACTTTTTGGGTGGAAAAATTGGAGGAATTGTCTTGAAGGGCCCATTTTAGTGGTAGGTCCTAGTTTAGAAATTTGGGGTCCAAAATCTTTTTGATCCGTTTTGAGGAATCAAATGACATTTTTTGTTGTCAAAAATTTGCAAGCGTATCTTACATCTCCATGACGTTGTTCTACACATCAATATTTTTCCAATGGTGCAAAAATTACCTCAATTAGATCTCGTATGTGGAATTTATGCCTCCTCCAAGTTGACCTACCCTGTTGACCACCATGGTATGAGTGGATGCCACATAAACCCCCATTACTCAAACATGTGGGGCTAGCCACATGTGGACTTTCAAGAATATTCTAGAAGGTCTAAAACCTTATCACTAATTGAGGGTTGAGGATGCAAAAACCCTAACCCTATATGACTATCAAGCTATTTTAAATACCAAGCCGCTAGGAGGAGAAAGGGTCCATTCTTTAGCATTGCACTTGTTCCATAGTTGAGAATAGAATTTATTAGTGGAATTTTGAGATCATAATAGAGGAGTTAGGAGATTTTGTAGAATATGTTCAGGGCATAATATCAAACGAAACTCCATAGTAAGTACCCCTTTCTTTATACTTGCATTTCATAGCTAAAGAAAAGAGAGTAGAGCATAGGCCTCACCTTCTAGATGGGTTTTCTTCCATATTGGGTTTATGAGGATTCATCTTGTGTTCAATTGTGTGGATGGTGTTTTCATTTTCACGTTCTTTCATTTTCATATTTCAGTTATATTCATAAATTTGAGCTATAAGCTAGTAATAATTAATTTGGGATCTAAGGAAGTAAATTGCATAATCTAAGATTTTTGAATATTATAAGATTTGTTGTGATGAACCGTTCTAGTGGAATATCCATGAAGGTTTACAAATCAATGAACAAGCTGAGTAATGTAAAATTTTATTAAGCTAAACTCTAAAATGACTAAAAGGACAAAGGCATTCTTTCATCATTGTTTTATCCTCTTAATAACACAAGATATACCCAAATTCATTGACAAAGACAATATATACCCAAATTCATTGAAGGATACAAGGCCAAACTTCCCTTACTTTAGCCCTTTCCCATTGCATACAATTCTCTTCAATGAGTGTCGAGGCTCTCAAAATATATCAAACACTTCATTGAAGATTTCCTATCTTTGAAACAATGGAGAGATGTAGAATTATGCCTGTGAATCCCATAATATTTATATCCAGTCCATATTTCTTAATAGCAAGGAGGATAATTCTTTGAGACTCTATCCTATGATACCCATCATGCCAATTTCAACAATGTAAAGAACCTTAGTGGATAAAATTCATAATAACCAGTTATTCAACACAATATTAAACCCCAATATTGTAGAGAAAACACTTAAGGTAGGTTAACACAATTAATTACTCATTATGGAAGGAACCACTCCACAAGCTATGTTGGTTATAATAAAAAAGGTCAAACATGGTACATACAATGATATGCATGTGTATATCTACTCTCTCATGACTATCCATAGGGGCATGTGCCAACTAGCCCTATTTATTACATTCCATAAATTATTACCCACCAACTACCTAGTGGGTCTTATTTAATGAGTATGGTCCACTATATTAATTAATGAGTTCACACATCAACAAATAAGTAGACCTTATTTCATGAGTATGGCCACATTACATTAATTATCCTCCTTAAGAAATACCGTAGGTTCATTCCATTCCATTCCCCTTCACATGTTTCATTCTCAAAACATGATTTTAAGGAATATAATAAGATCTACTAAGCAATGTAGTTAATGTAGTTGATTACTCCTAAGCATAAGCATCCATCCATCCTAGTGATATTAAGACACGGGGTATCACTTATTCCTTTACACATCAATATCAACTATGGTTTCTCCTTTGGTTCCCTATTATTGTTGTGTTGTTATGATATCCCTGCATTTATTTTATTGCTCTATGTATCTCTATACTGGGTGCTTCTCTAATTCTATTTCAATCCATATTAGGTTTGATGTTTCTCTTGAACTTACCTTGATGTCTAATGTTTCTCATGGTGGTGTGGGTGGTGATATGTAGCAACATCCTAAGCCATTTGTTCTTATTTCTTTGACTCTTCACCTCATTGTTCCTTTGATGACCAATGCTCAATAGATTATTCTTCCTTTTTATACCTATCCCGAGGATCTCCTTCAGGTGATTTTGTGGGATCTTCTTTTGAATAATCCTTCAACTCTTCATCTGATGTGTCTATGGGTTTTGCGATTAGTTTTTTTGCATTGACTTCTTCAAGTGTCACCTTAAGACTTTGTTATTTAATCAGAGAAATATCTAGCAATGCAACTTTCTTTTTCTTGTCATGAAGATTCATATATTTCTTTTGCACATCAATATTAATGATACCTAATGATTCCATCCAAGGATATCCAAGATTGAAGTCCACATCATTCACACCAATAACATGAAAATCTGAATGCAAAACATATTTATACATTGTAATTTTCAAATCTTTAAAAGTTTGAACCTTCTCAAACTCACCATGTGTGTTGTGGATATGCTTTGTGAGGGCTTACAATATTTTAGCCAATTCAACATGAATGGAATTATGATTGATGTTATGGTTTATGGAAATAATGACATTCTCTTGTTGAAGACATGCATGACCATGTAATAAAAAGTTTTCAAATGAAAATAAACCCCTATGTCTCTCTCTATCCTTCTATGTTGTATGATATCCTCTATCTAAAAGTATTTTTCCCAATTCCTTCTCTGGAAGCATTAACACCTTCATGATGTTAAGTGACTATGACTGTGTGGTAGCACCAACACTTAAATTGGTATATATGAAATTTTCAGTAAGTTGGATATTTTGACTTAAGATCACTTATGATTTATTCAATATTAGGACCATCGATTTTTCTTATGAAATACATCTTTATCACATAAAGACAAAAATAGAGCTAGAGTTTTGAAGGAATAGCTTACTTTTCAATATAGCTCTTTTGGTGGCTAGGATTTTGAGGTGGTGATTGGAAATAACCATAATTTCCTCAATACAACTTGTAAGTATAGCATATAATATGCCAAATTGTATTCGTGGAAACACTCTTTCACTTAGTTTTGGATTGTATTCAATTGTGAAGCATGTCAAAATTTATCTACTCTATGATACCTTAAATAAAGGCATGATTGTAATAGTAAAAACCCTAGAATAATTGATTTCAAATCAACGATATCTTCACTTTTCAATGTCCGATTTGAACGTTTTTTTTAATTGCATAAATTTTTAAAGGAACCCATGTCTACAATTTGTTTCTTTATATTCTGCACATAAAATTTCAAAAATTGATCTTAGAGTGATGACCCATTTTGTCCTCCTAAAAATTTGCAGAAAAGAAAGAAAGGCAATTTATTTCCCTTTTATCCAAGAAAGTGATATGATAGCACTTTTAAAGAATATTAGTTGATAAAATTTAGAATAAATAATAAAATGACATAATAATAAACCCAAAAATTATAAAGAAAATTGTTAGGATATTTAGACACCTAGGAGTTAGTTAAGATCAACTTGGTCTAATGATTCTTTAGGTAAAAGTGTGTTTCTTTAGTATGCATTTGTAGTTATGTAATCCGATGGTCACAATTTGTTCTAGACATAAAGTGATTCAACAAATCATATTCTCCTCAATACTAACAACTATATTGACATATGATTTATTTCTTGATTGGTCCATAATCTATATTTAAAGAGCATGACAAGTCATTTGTTGAAGATTGATTGTGAGAAACTCTTATGTACAAAATTTTCTTTTGCATTAATATATTGCCTCAAGTGGCCACGTTGGCTAGGGCTGTGGATTGTTTCCCTCTTTGATAACTACTTAAAACACTAGCGTATTAATCTTTGATCTAGTTATACGAGTGGTTGCTTAAGGTGTTCATCCTATGTGGGAATACCCTATTTTTTCAAACATGGTATTAGAGCCCATATGAATACTTTCTCCCATTTGATTGAGATCCTCAACCTGTGTTTCCCCCAGGGATGATTTTAAGGATGGAAATTTATATTAAAATGTAGAAACATGGGCTAATCTTACTAGTCCTTAATATGCAAAATGTAAAATGTTTGGCGATAGTTTTGTAAAAATATTCAAATTTCTAAGGATTTTATATAGTTTCTATAAAATTTTGGTGATTTTTAAGGTAAAATAATTTTATTCTATGGAATTTGGGCGAATTTTTTTTTATAAAAAATGGAAATTCATGAATCTTTTTTTGGGAAAAACCATGGAAAATTGTCCCATTTGCGAAATTCAACCCCTAAAATCATCTATGGTTGCCCCATGCATCAAAATATTGACAAGTTATATTATCTCTATGTATTAGTGGGATGAGTAGGTTATTCCATTACATATGGAGCATTTATTTCAGTTAGAAACACTTGTCATTTCACCCAAACAGGTTTCAATTTGCCTAAGATACAACATTTTTTGTCAAATCCACAGAAATAAAGTTTGATCATTTTTTTTTGTGGGTTAATATTCTGGTTTTACTGTTTATATTTCCGGTTTGCTACTCTTTCCGATCTACGTATGCTCTTTTCTGCATGCCCTGTGTGATCTTGGCAGATCATAAAAATAATGGAAAGTGTTTTCCTTTTTGTGTATGTTCTTTGGTCAGTGCTTTATGCAAGCTCAACAAGTCAGAAACAGAGAGAAAAATTACATTTTTCAGACAAGCTAACTGAGATATAACCATGTCATTTTAAAGTTTTGATTTTTCTTTTTGAAATTTCACTTGTTTTTGTGTGCGTCCATGTTGAAGTTTTTTGTAGGAAAAAACAAAGGTTTTTGGGGTAAGCATTGAATTTGAGGCAAAAAGAATCCTCGCCTCCTTCATAACATTTGATATATATTTTGCATTAACTCACTTGGTTGGAAGTTACTTTATTTAATAAGAGGTCTTGAGTTCAAATCCTTCTTTTCCTTAAATTGTTTTTTGAAAAATTTTGTGCAACTTTGACTTATTTCATAACTTTATTGTAAAGTGCAATTCATTTAAGTTATACGAGTGAATGATTTGGTGATAGAGTGCACTCTTAAGGCACTCCTTGTGACGTTGTTGGTTCAAACCTTGCAAAGCCATGTGTATTTCACGTGGGATCATAGGGGTACATCTGGAGGTTATAGTGGTAATGGTCAGAATCGACCCCATGTAACACAAATACGAGCCTGCACAGTTGCCGATTCTGCCATATAAAAAGAAAAATTCTTTTTATAGTTTTTTTTAAATAACTTTTTCATGCAACTTTAATTTATAAAATAACTTTATTGTAAAAGTGATTTTCATTTATTTTATAAAAGTGGGTCACTTCATAAGTAACTTCTTTGTAAAAGTGAGTTTATAGGAAAAGTTAAAGAAGAAAGCGATTTTTTTGACTTAGCTACCTCATTACACATCCATCACCATGTGGGTCAACCTCTATATGCCATTTGACACTTTGGTAAACTTTTGTGCATTTCTTAAAAAGGGCATAACTTTGACATCTGAAGTCTATTTTCAATGTTTTTATTACGAAACTGCTTATCTTTTTGAGAACTTTCCATATATATAGTCGATTTCTACTTTTGAAGCCGTTTTACTTACAAATTTTAATATGGCTAGTCCAAATGATCTTATGCTTATCGGTACCAACTCTTTCTCATGGAAATACCATATGGAGGATGTACTACGAAGTAAAGGACTATATCAAATTACCTTGGGAAAAGAAAATGCCCCCATCAACACTACAAAGAAATCCAAATGGGATACTAAAAATTATGAACTATCACGACAAAGAAATCCAAATGGGATAAATTGTCACTCCGAAGATGTTCTCGAAAAACATCATCGGGATATTTTTGACAAATGTGCCTCTTAGCATGCCTCGACCCCTTTGCAACTTGTCCATAGTGATTTGTGTGGTTTGCTTCCTTCTCCTTCTTTCTCTAGGTGAAAGTACTTATTAACATTCATGGATGAATTCTCCAGATGCACTTCAGTTTATTTCTTAAAAATTAAGAGTGAATTTATGGATATGTTTTTGGCCTACAAGGCCCTTGTAGAAAACAAATCTTGACATCAACTACATAGGTTAAGAATAGATAATGGAGGAAAATATGTTAATAAAATATTTACAACTTACCACATTGCACTGGGCATTTAGATACAATATACAGTTCCATATATAACACAAAAAAATGGTGTTGTTGAGAGAAATTATCACACATTAAAGGAAAAGGAAAATTGTATGATCCAATCCAATGGATTAAATATTTATTAATGGGTGGAAGCCATTAATTATGCCAATTACATAGTAAATCACACTCTTATAAAGGCTTTAAAAAATATAACATCGAAAGAAGCATGGAGTAAAATTAAATCAGATGTAAGCCACTTCTATGTGTTTGGTAGTGAAGCCTAGGTTCACATTCTTAATGAGAAAATGAAAGCATTACAACCTAAATGTTATAAGTTTATTTTATTTTAGATATTTTTAAGACGCAAAAGATTATATACTTCTTCAACCTCATTCCAATGAAATTATTATTAGGAGAGATGTTAATTTTGATGAAAATATCTGAACCCGTGAGCCTAATTCGACGTTTATGCCATCTTTAGCATGCAAGCCATATTCGATGCTTATGCCATCTTCTCTACCCAACTTTTATGTTAGTGATCCTATTTTGGTTTATTCTTTCAATTATTATAGTGAGTATGAAAATCCACCTCCACCTACTCACCTTTCTCCAATTGAATTCATTGAACATGAACCTACACCAACACCATAACTTCCTATATGGGTCTACACAACATGAGAAGCATCTGGTGATATTACCAATAATCCTATAGATAAAAATTGTACACGTTCATAGTTCCAATGAACATCCTCTCTTTTATCTCAAGTTTCAAAGACTCACGATCCAAAAACTTTTGCAAAATTGTATGGCCATCCAGATTGGGACACATCAATGAATGAAGAATATTGTTCCTTAATGACAAATGATACTTGAGACCTTGTATCTCTTTTGAAAGGAAGAAAAATATTCAGATGTAAATGGGCTTATAGAACTAAGTATGCATCATATGGAAGTGTTGAAATACATAAGGTCCAATTATTTTCCAAAAGGTTTTCTCAAGTTGAAGGAATTAGATATAATTAAACCTTTGGTTCCGTAGCCAAAATGAATTACATTCACCTTGTTCTAGCCCTTGCTTCCACGCATAAATGGGAGGTCCATTAGATGAATCTTACATACACCTTCTTGCATGGGGATTTTCAAGAGAAAATTCAGATGGAACAACGTCCTGGCTATGCTTAGAATGAATCTAGCCTTTTTTTCCACCTTAATAAATCTCTCTATTGTCTTAAGCAAGCTCCTCGAGCTTGGTATGCCAAAATGGATAGATTTTTTCTTGACACCAGTTTTTCTAGATGCCATTCTGACCCCAATGTCCATACCAATAAAGTAGGAAACCATCTTATAATACTTGTTATTTATTTTTATGACCTTATCCTCATTTGTAGTGACCCTAAACTTTTAAGCCATATGAAATCCATCCTTAAGAAGAAATTTGAAATGACAAACTTATGTTCTTTGCATTATTTCCTTGGCCTCCAAGTGTCACAAACCAAGGAAGGAATTTCCATTTCCCAATATAAGTATGCATGTGACCTTGTTCATCATTTTCACATCGAATATTATAAATAAACTCCATCTCCCTTCCAGTCTGTAGTCAAACTTGTTGCCACCTATACTACACCCGAAGTAGATGCCACTTTATATTGTTAGTTACTTTGTAGTATTTTGTATTTGACTCATACATGTCCTAATATTTCCTTTTTTATTGGTCTTGTTACTTGGTATATGAAAACACCCCATGAGAACCATTAGAAAGAAACAAAAAACACACTTATGTATATCCAAGGTACAATTCAATTTGGGATACAATATAGTTCAGTGCCGATCTCTTTGTTGGTTGGTTTCACTAATTTTGATTGGGAAAATTACCCTAATAATGAGAAGTCTACTGCAGGTTATGTTTTTAGTCTTGGTTTTGGACATATCACTTGGGCTTGTAGGAAGCAACATGATGTTTCCATTTCTTTAGTAGAATCAAAGTACCAAGTAGCGGTTAATACAAGTCAAGAAGCCTCATGGTGTAGTGTCCCCAAGGCCGAGCCCCGTTGTAGATCGTGTATATGCAAAGAATTGGAAATATGTTCTATAGGCTGGTGAGCCAAGTTTTGTATAAGATGTAAGCTTATGAGTTTTGTTAGGCCAGGGTGCCTAAGTGTTGAAGGCCAGGAGCCTGTTGATGTACTTGTATGTATGCAGGTC
>JASDQU010218629.1:7284-18121 GCA_032191745.1 Picea mariana | reverse complement strand
AGTAAAGTTTTTCAATTATTTCATTTAATTGAGTTAATTTTATTTTTGTTATTAAAAATATTTTAATTTTTTTTAATATTTAATGTAAAATCTAACATCAAATTAATTGACAACATTTTATTCATATTGAGCTGTAGAGTAGTATAACTAGCACAACCACATAATTGTGGTTGATCAACGTCAAAAGGTTGATAAGATGAAAACAATCCTTAAAAGAATATATTAAATTTTATTATTGATTAACAAATAAACGGTTGAGCTTCATTTATCTGGTGGCAATCAGTTAGCTATCAAAGTAATTTTTAAATATGATTAGGTAAATGTAAAAAAGTAAACACATAAACTCATATCTTTATAATAGCTAGGAAGTTAATGATTGAAATCATAGTCATTCATTTTGTGTCACTACTAAGAATATTCCAACCATATTTAATCATGTCCATAGAAAACTTATTAAGCACTAAACCCCTATTAAATCTGCCCATTGTCAATAGAAATACGCCTTTCCGCGTAATGAAAATGGTTAATTTTTTTATAATTTATTGGTGTATTTATAATAAACTCAACTATTATTAGTTGTTATTTGTGAATGTAGGTTCACTCATCATTATTATTTCAAAAAAATCACTTTAAATCATTAATTAAAGTCTAAAGGAGAAACTTTCACTCCCACAAACTAAAAGTATACTAAATGTCACACTTGACTTTCTTATTCCATAACTAAAATACAACTTTAACCTAAATAATATGTGCAAGTAAACCATGATATCATATTAATAATCTTTGAAGCTATAACACAAAAAAATATACTTACAAGTAATATATAAATTAAATCTATAATAAAAAATAATGTACTTATAGCATGTAATTTGTCAATTAAGTTTAGTTTGGATGGTTGTGAAGAATGATTGTTATCTTCTCCACCTATGTTCAATTGAGAGCCGATGCCTATGTTTGGTGGACGTAGCCCAACGTTTGGGTGAAATCCTTGCGTTTATAATCTGTGTGTGATTGTTAATTATCATATGTGAATTGTGTTTTTCGCATTCACAATTCTAACAAGTGGTATCAGAGCTACTGTATTAGAGATCCGTGAGAACCAAATCTGTGGTGCAAGATCATGAATTGAGATGAATTGAGTGAGCAACAGATCATCGACACTCCCTAAACACTGTTAGAGGCACGCCAACACATTCACACTTATGAAATTAAAATTTTGATAAATTCACATACTCGGTTAATGCACGACAAAACATTGACACTCCTCCATCCACACTCAATGAACGCTAGCGCTCCCCTATGAACCCTAAGGGAGCGTTGATCTTAAAAGCTAGCACTCCCTCACCCATTGAGAAGAAACGCCGATCCTCTTTAAAACATTCGTGTGATTTTTTCAAGAAGAAAAATTTAAGGTATGGTTTTTTATGGTAGTGGAAAGCGATGAAGTTTTGTTTTATTTGGAATTTAATATAGTATTTAAAGGAGTATTTTTTTTTTTTTTATGTGAGGTGGATCTCACGTGGGTGTATGTGAGTATTGAAAAACTTTATTTTAAGGAATTTTATATTTCTTAAATTCTTTATGGGTTAAATTTTTTGGTTTAACATTGTACTTTATTTATTATTTAAGGATTTTTTTTAAACTACATAAGATTATTTTTCTACATTTAAAAGGATTTTTATAAGCACTGGGTATTGGGAGATTTTTTGTGTTAATGGTTAAGATGCAGAGTTCGAAGTTTGAAGTTGAAAAGTTCAGCGGTAAAAGCAACTTTGAGCTCTGGAAGCTCAAGATGCGGGATTTACTGGTGCAACAAGGGTTGCAAAAAGCATTGGCAGGCAAGTCAAAAAAACCAGCAGCCATGACGGTATGGGAATGGGAAGATTTGGATGCAAAAGATCTTAGTACCATTCGTTTATGTCTGGCGAATAAGGTTCTGTTTAATATCGTAGGAGAGGATACAACATCAGGATTATGGAGCAAGTTGGAAAGTCTATATATGACGAAGTCCTTGACGAGCAGAATCTACTTGAAGAGACACCTGTACAGTTTGTGGATGAAAGAAGGTACAAAAGTTGCTAACCATTTAAATGCCTTCAATTCCCTTATAGTTCAATTGACTAGTATGGAAGTTAAATTCGAAGATGAAGATAAGGCTATTACACTATTGTGTTTGTTGTCTGAGTCTTGGGATAATCTAGTCACCTCTATTAGCGTTAGCTCAACAAATGTTTTAGATTATGACTCTGTCATGGGAGCTTTGTTGGCTACGGAGATGAGGAGAAAATCTAGTAAAGAAACCTCAACTTCAGAGGTGATGCTGATCAGAGGTCGAACCATAGAGAAGAATGAGAGAAGTTCTTTTCGATCTAAATCAAGACACAGAAAGAGTAAAGAGAAATGTTGGCACTGTGGAAAAACAGGACATCTCAAGAAAGATTGCTGGAAGAGAAAGGAATCTGAGGAAAACTCTATGATGGAAGCAAATTTGGCTATAACAAAATTAGGTATAACTGATCACGTTTTATCCATTTCTAGTAATTTACAATATCAAGAAGAACGACAGTTAGATTTAGGTGCCTTCCACCACATGTGCTCACATAGAAATTGGTTCTTTTCTTACCAATCTGTTGACGAGGGTGTAGTGTTTATGGGAAATGGTATTCCTTGTAAAATTGTTGGGGTTGGCAATATTAGAATCAGGATGTTCGATGGTATTATTAGGAAATTAACGAATGTTAGATATGTACCTGATCTTAAATCAAATTTGATTTCATTAGGAGTGGTGGATTCTTGTGGATATACGTATATAGGTCAAGGTGGAGCTCTCACAGTGTTGAAAGGTAATTTAGTAGTGATGAAGGCAAAAAAGGTTGATAACCTTTATAAGTTGGAAGGGAGTACTAAAGTGGCATCTAAAGTGACAGATGTATCTTCTTGTTTATGGCAGAAGCATCAAGGTCATAAGAGAAAGAAATAATTGCAGGTACTGGTAAGCTATAAATCATTTCCAGACTTGAAATATTTGTTTCCGAATTCCTACTTGTTTTATATCTCTACAAGTTATGATGGTGGTATAAAGGGATGTTGTGTGTGGGATCCTACTTCTCACAAGGTCATCATTAGCAAAGATATAGTATGTATGGAACAACCAAAAGGGTTGATTCAAGATCGCAATGGTAAATTTGTTTGCATGCTAGATAATTCATTGTATGGCCTATTGGTACCGAGGAAAATATACAAGAGGTTTGAATCCTTCATAGTGAGTCAGAATTTTTCAAAGGGTAGGAATGACTATACAGTTTATAGTACATTCACAGTCTTGATGTTATTTTCTAATGATATTCTCGATGCAAGACGAAGCGTGGATAAAATCAGTAAGCAAATGACTCAGGTGGACAGGACAATTCAGATGAGGGATCAAGGAGCAACAAAACAAATTATGGGCATAGAAGTACACAAAGATGGTAATGGTAAGTTGTGGTTGGAGTTCAATATGAACATTGTAAAACCAGTCTTTATCCCTCTTGCTTTCCATTATAAGTTTTCTTCAAGCATAGGGCATGTCTATAAAGAAGAAATGGTTATGTCTCGTGTAAGTTCAGTAGGAGGTCTGTTGTATGTGATGAAATGGTTAAGACCAGATGTTTCACATGCTAATGATGTTGTCAGAAATGTGACAGATTTAGGTGTTGCAGTGAAATTGGTGCTTTAGCATATGAGAAGCAAAAATGTCACCTATAATGGTTACACTGAGATGGTCTGTGATAATTGTAATGTATATTTTACAGGTGTTTTGGATAGGAGGAGATCTATCACTAAATATGTTTCACAACACAATTGTGGAAGACATGTTGGAGGTGGAGTCACCCCTCAGGAATCCAAACTCGTGCAAGTTACACAGGCAAGATCATGAAACTAGTTTTATTAGAGAAGATGCAGTGGTGCTTGCCTTCTCTTGGCTTGAATACAAGGTGAGGAATAAAAGGAAGGAACAAGGTATGAGGTTAATTGTTGTCAAGGTGGAGATTGTTGGGATTTGGTGACAACGAATTCCTCCAAGGATGGATTTGGATCCTATTATTTAGCATTGGTTACAACCAAATAGACCAAGTTAGAATATGGATAGGGATTGCATTTATTATTCAGTTTCTTGTAAATGTATATAAAGACATGTAAGCCCATAGAGTAAAAAACGACTGTGAGACACTGAGTGTATGAGAGACTTGAAAATCTGATGTAATCTCCATAATCTGAATAATAGGACATCCCATGCCTATGCTTGGTGGACATAGCCCAACGTTTAGGTGAACCAGTGAAATCCCTATGTTTATAAGTTTTGTGCAATTGTTAATTATCATATGTGAATTATGTTTTCCGCATTGACAATTCTAACAATATTGTGAAATAAGTTGGAAAATATTTTTGCAACAATGTTTATTATATTCCACTCTTTTGAATTTCAATAAGAAAATTATATCCTTTAGAATTTGAATTTCATTATAAGCAAAATTATAATTTCAGAATTTTGACCACTACTATAAATTCTTTCCTCAAAGAATAGTATATACAAACAAACACTATTAATGGGGTGATCAAGGATTTATATAAGTTTTTTGTTTATTAATATATATATATATTTTTTATTAAAAAGTTTGTACGATACTATAGAACGGCTGATTTATATAATTATTTTTAGTATAGAATAGTTATTAATTAATCCGTACTGAAATTATTTTCTCTCCTAAAAATTTTCTTTTATTTATTATTTATTTTTTATCTTTTAAAATATTTCAATTGTTTATTTTCCTGAGTTCGGATTGTTTCCGTAAGTGTGACGTCATCTTCGGTATTTGGAGCATTAGAGGCGGTAGCGAGCAGGCTCCAGTGTTCGAACTGGTGCCCGTGGCTCGTCAGGAAGCAGTACTACAATGCAGATTCACACCCCGTCTGGATATATCTATTATCGATGAAAATCGTCCATGCGTCCTTCGGAAACCCTTGGTATGTGATCCTGATCCAATTCTTCAAGATCATGAATACATGGGTCGGATGTCTTTGTAGGAATCTTGTACGCGTACATTCTGCATATAAAAAGCCTTGATATGAACAAGGGAAGTTCGAAAATGTGAACGCACGGGCATAGACTAGCCTCTTCGACAAACTATCAAGGTTCCGATTGTGCGCCCATTGCAGAACCATCATTCTCGATCTTCACAAATTTCACTAGATTGTTGTGGAGAAATGAGTTCGATTTGATGGCTCTGTGAAGGGTGATTGTGTGAGGGTAAGGACTGGAGAAAAGTCCACATTGGAGTGGTGTCTTCATATGGAAATATGAGCCCGTGATATATAAATTTTGATATTGTCGAGCAAGGAAAATTTTACGTGTCTATCAATAACTTGAACCATATAGCCAATATGCTTATTGAAAGTTGTGGAAACAACTGAAAGCTGCAAGTATAATCTGTTTCAATTTGAAGCATGAGAGAGGTGTCTCTATTAGAGGAGGAGTCTTAGATCCATCATGTTTTGTAAAGAGCATGGATCATGTATCGTTTTGAAGAGTGGTATATTTAAAAAAGTTAAGGTGGGGGCACTTGGAACTGTGAAAAAGGTGGTATGACCCTCCTCCGTGGCTCTTCAATTCAAATTTTCAATCTCGGCGCCTTGTATCATTTCACCATTTAAAATCAACCCACTAAAGTTTTTTCTGGTTGTGTACAAAATCCAATAACAGCAAAGCCAATTCTGTGTTACTGATCTTACTTTAATGACAAAATTCTGTGTTACTGATCTTAATTTAATGACAACGGTGGAGGCGTGGAGCAGAAACTATTAACTGCAATATCCCCCTCGTGGATCTCTCAGAGGCGGTCGTGGAGCAGACACTGAATGATCTATAGTTTTTGATTTTTCGCCATAGATGTGTGGCAATTTCTGTTTTATATATTTATTATTTATTTATTAATTTTTTTTTAAAGGTATTTAGTCATATCAAGTTGATTGAGAATTACAAAATAGTTATTCAAACTTTTAAAAATAAAAATAAAATCAATTTAATAAAAATTAAATAAAAACTTTATAAAACTTCAATTTTTTTTTTAAAATAAATTCCGTCCATTCAATTCAGTTTAACTAACTGAATCGATGGCTATATTCCCTACTTTGACAAGAACTTTAAAGGTTCAACATAACTTACTCAAAGGTCACGATTATTCTTTTTAAATTCAAACTTTCGATAAGTAACGGTCAAAGGTCACGATTATTCTTTTTAAATTCAAACTTTCGATAAGTAACGGTGGAGAAATTCTTAAATTAATTCCTTTTCTTAAATTACTTCATTTTTCCCTTCCGTCTTGATATATTAGCGCCGCAAGCAAAGACTTCACTTTTTATTAGTTGACATGAACTTACTTTTTTAATAAAGAGCGTAACTATCGGCTTAAATGACTGCCATGTTCTTAAGGTGTTATCTTCCACTCGTGCGGTGTCTTCCTCCTTAACGTCGATTACGTTCTTATTCTCCAGTTTCTTACCTTCAATAGCTTACAAGATTCAGTTAATGATAAGATTCTATGATGCAGTGGTATTTTATTTAACATGTCTCCTCTTTTCGATTAGATTCTTATTCTCTATTTTCTTCCCTCCATTGGCTCAAGAGATCCAATTAATTAATGATAAAATCTATAATGCAATGGTATTTTATTTAACATGTCTTTTTCTTTCCAGGCTACGAAAGATAGGGTTCGTTCAAACTATAAGTCGAATGCTAGATGTCTATAGGCTAGAGGATCCACAGGTTATGATACCACTTATGATGTAACTTGCGTTACTCACAGTATGCTGGAATCATTCTTAGGTATGTAACTTGCATTACTCACAGTATACTGTAATAGGTATACGAAATAAGAAGTAAAAGTTACAAAATATGATGATATGCAGAATGTTGTCGTATTCACAGCATACTATAAGCATTCATAGGTATATACCTTGCGTTGATTATGCTATAATAGGTAAAGGCACAAGGTCATATACGCAAAAATGATAAATAACTATTAATAATTATGCATATTACACAAAATAGAATCAACCAAGACGGGTGAAAAGTGCCTCTGCTTTAATGTAGATGGGTGAAAATTGCTCGCTTCGCTTTAATGTAGAATTGTTAATTAGATGCTTGACACTAAAAATAAAATTAGGAAGGAGTAGCTCATTCAAAGTTTATTTGGAAGGAATATAGCACAGGAAGGAGTAGCTCATTCAAAGTTTATTTGGAAGAAAATTAAAAAAATAAAACTCAACCATCTTAACTGATTGTACAGAATGGGCACATATTTACCATTCAAGTCTTTAATATGTAATGTCTCATTGTTCATTAGACGCTGTACCGTCCATTACTCTCAACGTATCAACCATTTACTCTCAACGTATCATCGTATCTGAATGACGTTTATTTTTACTGAAGTATCTATGAATTAATTTATTCAAGAAACCTATAGTTTAATACATACAATATCTCTCATCTCGCCTTCAATTCTTTTTACAGCGTTGGTAAACCCCTTTTTCTTGTTCAGCAAAGAGTTATGAACCTGAACTTAAGCTTTGCATGATCGCGTGTTCACTTTAACGTAAAGAGCTGTCAAACTCAACCAACATATACGTTGTTATAGGACCATAGGCTCGTTGAATATGTTACAAAAAAATGTGAAATGAAACACGAAACTAGTACAACTGGGGAAACAAAAATTCTCAATTTTGGCTGCAGAAACATTTAAAGGTTTCCTAAGATGTTTTTAAATATATATAAAAAGTAATTAATTTTTTTTTTTAAATTACAAATCCTCAGTTTCAAACATGTACCATCTAATATCTCAATGTTGTAAATATCTTTTATTTTTAAGAATTTTTTAATTTAATTTTTTAACGTTTGATAAATTTCTTTCAAACATTAAAGCATATATTCTCAAAACTTGTTTACAACATTGATATATCCATGCGATTCATCTATGCCTTGTACGTGTTATCTGTCCCTTGTACCTCTCCTCGATATGTGTGCCTACACTTTCAAGTTGCCATATACCAACAACTATGCAACATCCTCACTGATTAGCCCTGCCTCGTGGTCACCTTGCCACTGCTTAGCAACTCAATGGTGTCAGTTCAACCGTCACTCTAATTTCCCTCTCTTTGGGTTGATTCCTCCCCTTTCCTCATAAATCCTCCTCCACCACCATCCCTTAGCCTTTAGTGAAAATTAATCTATGCATATTGTTGTAGTCTCCTTCCTTTAAGACTATATTCCACAGATTTTTAGACTTCAAGGCTGTATTCTTAAACATGTCAATTAATTTTCTATGCGGTCACATGTAAATGTATATATATATTAGGAATTGGCATGCATGCATTCTTTTGTGAACACATTATGTAACTTGTGGATCTAAAATTCAAGGCTGTATTTTTAAACATGCCAATTAATTTTTTATACGGTTACATGCACATATATATATATATTAGGAATGTGCATGCATGCACTCTTTTGTGAACAGATTATGTAATTGGTGGATCTAATTATAATCAGTTAGTCTAACTATTTGAGAGATGTTATATATACGAGCATACCCATAAAGGTGAGAGTGTAATGTGTAGTGAGTGTGTGAGAGTAAGACTTAATATTAAGGCAATTGTGTATATGAGAGGAAAGGATGGTTGTATGCTTGTGTTGGCTATTGTAATTTTCCCTTGGATAATAAAAATACCGATTATCATTGTTCCGTGGTTTTTTTTTGCATTGGATTTCCACGTAAATCACTGTTATTGCTTGTTTATACTATGTTTGTGCTCTGTTTTGCTTCAACTTCCTAACAAATAGTATCAGAGCATAGAGCATAAGGTGAGAAAGCCATTGCATGAGTGGGCGGGATCTGCAAAAGGATTTATGTGAAAGAGGGTGTTGCTTGAGACATTGCTCTGGTGATGCCTGATGCACTGCAAGTGTGATAGAGCTGCAAGTGCAAGAGGAAGCCATTGCATGAGCAGAGATCCGTGTCCCGCGTGATGGAAGAGATTCATTGCGAGATAGGCGATAGCCTCTTATCATCGTTGTTTGCAACTTTTGGGAGGGTGTGATACCCGTCAAAGTCGAGGTAGAGTGATAACGAGAAAGTCGTGGAGTGATTTTTCTTTGTGAAATCGTTGAAGGAAGTTTGAAAGTTCAACCAGGTATGAAAGTAAATTTTTAATTGAGTTCCATTAAAAAGGATAGCCTTTATCTTTAAATGAGTCGAGGTTGTGAAATCGTAGAAGGAGGTTTGAAATTTTTTAATTGAGTCCGGATCGCCTTTATATTCAAATGAGTGGAGGATGTCTTCTTTATTTTAAATATTAAAGGGTGGAAGTGTGAGGTGATGTTTTTTAATAAAAGGTTTTTTTTAATACTTATTAAAAGTTATATTTTGGGGTTTTAATCTTAAATATAATATTATTTTTTTTATTTTTAAAGGTTCAGTCTAGTATAAGTTAGGTTTTGGGTGGGTTTTTGTGTTAAAAGTAAAGTTCTAAGTTTGAGGTGGAGAAATTTAGTGGTAAGATTAGCTTTGGGCTATGGAAGCAGGATTTGCTTGTGCAACAAGCAATGCAAAAGGTTTTGGCGGACAATCGGCTAGCAAGATGTACTGATGTACTGTTTAACATCGTTGAAGAGGAGACAACAGTAGGTTTGTGGAACATACTAGCAAGATAGACAACAGTAGGTTTGTGGAACAGAGAGTATAATCTTCTTGAAGAGACAGTTGTACAACTTGCATATGAAAGAAGGTAGAAAATTGTTGATCACTTGAATGTTTTCAATACTTTGATTTGCCAATTATCTAGTATGGATGTAACGTACGAAGATAAGGACAAGGCAGTGACGCTAGTGTGTTTGTTTCCTGAGTTTTGGGATCATCTGGTCACAACTATGTGGTTTAGCTCAACAGATGCCATTGATTATGACACTGTTGTGAGAGCTTTGTTGTATGAGGAGATGAGGAAAAGATCCAGTAAGGAAATCTCAACAAGAAAAGACCTCAACAACAAAAGCAATGATGGTCAGAGGTTGATCTGGGCATCTTAAGAAGGGTATGGTTAATGAAGTTTTGTTTGTCTGTTGTGTGTGCACTGAGTGTGCAGTGAGATTGTGTCTGCAGTGAGATTGTGGTACACAGATAGAAGTGGTTCAATATTTATGAATGATCGTTTATGTGGAAACTGCCACAATAACAATAACAATGTAAAATTACATTATGTGGGAGCAACAACAAAGAAACAATGACTCTGAACTTTAAGTTAGCAATAAGACTCCAGATGTATTAGTCAATAAAGTTTCTTATAAAAATAATTTAAAAAGAATACATGGTAATACATGATCAATAGTGAATCCATTGCATGAGTCCTGGCTAAGGACTAATAACAGTTTTTTACATTCTGCCCACAAAACTTTTTACTCTAAATCCTCCACTTAAATAATATATATATATATTCTCCTTTCAAATAATATATATATCATCAAATAAAATGAAAAAATAAGACATTAAAGAATGAAGAAATATTTGTAAGTAAAAAATTAAGTAATACATGGTTAACAGTGAAACCATTGCATGAGTCCTGTGTAAGGACTAATAACAGTTCTATAAATTCTGCCCACGGAACTTTTTACTCTAAGTCCTCCACTTAAATAATATATATATATATATTCTCCTTTCAAATAATATATATATCATCAAATAAAATCTGGTCCTCCACCTAAATTATATATATATATATATATATATATATATATATATATATATATATATAT
>JASDQU010218627.1:1877-12220 GCA_032191745.1 Picea mariana | reverse complement strand
AGTACATTTAGAGGAACAAGCACACCCTCCCTAGTAGTTGAGGCTCCAAGTTCTAGGTATATCAAGTTTGATAGTTGCTACAATACAAGTAAACACTATAGTTGCGACAACAATATTTGAAAGGTTTTATTACTGCTAGGTATACTTGGTTGCTTGTAAGTACTATTGATATAGATGCTTACTGCACTTGTTTGCAAAATGAACTAACATCTCCTCTAGGAGATATTTCTTGTCTTTCTCCCGGGCAGGTCACCTTGGTAATTCTATGATGACTACCATCCTTGTTACCATAGATATGTTCTTATGAAAATGCTATTGGATTTTTTTTTTCTCTTGTTGTTCTTGTTTCGGGTAGGTCACTGGCGATATCTCTGAGAAGGAGCTACAGTGACAGTTGCAACATAGACCATATGACTCCATCAAGTGGTGAGGCATGTGATCTCACCAAGTACTAATTCTAAAGGAAGCATGTAAAGAAAAAAGAGTTTTGGACATCGTTCACTCAGATGTGTGTGGACCAATGTCAACCTCCTCACTAAGCGGACAAGAAGATCACGACACTAAGATCTGATAATGGAGGAGAATACACCTCTACATAGCTTGTTTTCTTTTGTAAGGAAGCTTGGATTAGGAGGGAGCTAATTCTCCCACATAATACTCAACATAATGGTGTGGTAGAAAGAAAGAACCAATGCATTGAAGAATATGTTAAGGAAATGATGAATGACCAAAATCTATCTATGTTTCTATGTGGAGAAACAACTATGACAACCATATATGTTCAGAATAGAATGTCCTCATCGTATATTGAAGAACATGACTCTAGAAGAAGCCTTCTCCGGAAAGAAGCCAGGTGTTGAACACTTGAGGATCTTTGGCTATCTTGTATATATTCATGTTCCCAAGGACAAAAGAAAGAAGTTGGAACCTTCAAGAAATAAGGGCATATTCGTTGGATATAGTGAGTCATCAAAAGCTTACAAAATCTATGTTCCAGGTCAACAAAGGGTTTAAATCAACATAGATGTGACTTTTGATGAAAATAATGCCTTCAGGAAATCTATAGAAGATTCCATGGATTCCAACAATAAAGAAGAACATGAAGGTCCCAAGGAAGAAACTACATGTTCTCCAGAACATCCCAATGAAGAACCATAACATCCACTTGAACATGTGGAACCAATTATTGTACCTGAGACCAAAAAATGACCAGCATGGCTTGAATCCACCCTACAAGAAACATAAAGACATGAAGCTCCTAGTGGCACCTTTAGGGAAAGCAAGAGGCCCAAAAGATTCTCTAGTTATGCGACACTCACGACAAGTCTTGTCAATGCAAAATCTTCCACCTTTGAAGAAGCAGTGAAGAAGAAAGAATGGAAAGAAGCTATGATGGAAGAATATCAATCCCTCATGAAAAATGATGTATGGAAAATTGTGCCTAGACATGAAGGAAAGTTTGTAGTCACTTCAAAATTGGTTTACAAAATAAAACATGCAGTACATGGGAGTATCGATAAATACAAGGAAAGATTCGTGGCTAGAGGGTTCTCCCAGCAGGAGGGAGAAGACTATGATGAGATGTTTTCTCCAGTTGCCAGATACACCTCTATTAGAACCATCATATCTCTTGCAACATCCATGGGTTGGAGTTTACATCAGATGGATGAAAATACCTCTTTTCTAAATGGAGTAATTGAGGAAGAAGTATACATAGAGAAACTTCAAGGTTTTGAGGTACACCTGAGAGAAACCCATGTATGTACATTAAAGAAGGTCTTGTATGGACTCAAGCAAGCTCCAAGAGCTTGGTATGCATGAATTGATAGTTACTTGCTAATCCAGAACTTTATTACAAGGTTGTGAATGATGCACCTATGATCCTGCTACTATATGTTGATGATTTGTTTCTGACATGTGTAGAGCCTCACATTATTCAATGTAAGATGGAGTTAGCCTCTGAATTTGATATGAAGGATCTTGGTGTCATGCATTATTATTTGAGACTAGAAGTATTGCAGAAGCATGGTGAAATATTCCTGGGGCAAGGGAAGTATGTTTTAAAGATCCTTCATAAGTTTGGGATGATGGATTAAAAATCCATGGCAACTCCCATGGTGATACATCTGAAGAAGCTGAGAGACTCTAATTTTGATCCAGTAGACTCGTCCCTGTACCGACAATTGATTGTCTCATTGATGTATTTGGTGAATTCCCTTCCGGACATTTTCTTTGCTGTGAACAGGTTAAGCCAGTTCCAAGTGGAACCTAGACATGAGCATTGGATAGCTGCAAAGCACATTTTGAGATATCTTCATGGGACACTAAATTATGGTTTGAGATATGCCTCAAACAGTGACGTACAATTGCACGGATTTACTGATTCAGATTGGGCAGGGAGTGTAGTTGACATAAATAGTACTTCTCATATATGTTTCAGTTTGGGCTCTGCTATGATATCATGGGATAGCAGGAAACAAAAGTTCGTTGCACTCATCACTGCAAAAGTAGAGTATATTACAACTTGTGATGCTTGTACATAAGCAATATGGCTCCATAATCTGATTTCTGGACTATTTGATCAAGTGCTAGATTCGACTGTGATATATTGTGATAATCAGAGCTGTGATCAGAGCTGTGTGAAGCTTTCAGAGAACCCCGTGTTCCATGACAGGTCGAAGCACATTGAGATCAAGTACTATTTTATCTGTGATAAATTCCAGAAGGGAGAAGTGATTCTCCAGTACATCTCCACCGATGAGCAGACACCTAATATTTTGACAAAACCTCTGTCCAAGATAAAGTTTTCATACTTGAGGGACAAACTGGGACTTGTGGATATACCCTCCCTTGGTTGAAAAGGAGGATATGACTTCCTCAGTTGGGAGGGAGTGATAATATATGGCATCATGGATAGTGAGTGTGCTGGTGGACAAACATTCTTCAGGTGGAGAATGGTACAGGAATAACAAATTGTCGATGTACCATGGACAACTATTCTCCTAGGGCATTGCCCAGATAGGTAGAATGGTCCAAGACAACTATTCCCCTGGGGCTTTGCCCAAACATATAGAATGGTCCAGCTGTCTGAGTTCACAGTAGTGACCAGAGTGGGGAGATTGGTACAAGACATAAATTTTCCCTGAGTTCATAGTAGTGGCCAGAGGGGGGAAAATGGTCCACGACAATCATTCTTCTTGAGTTCACAGTAGTGACTAGATTAGGAAGAATGGTCCTTGTAGCCCATGGCATGGATTTCGACATATGTTGGGACAATCATTCTTCCCGTGTCACAAGAAGTGACGAGGATAGGGAGAATGGTCCCTATATCACTCTGTTGAGTGAGTGACTTATGCGAGACACTTTGTTGAGTGCGCTAATTCCAACACATGACTTATTCATCATCATGCCTGATTACTTAGATGGAGTATGGCCTCTAGAGATGATGTAGACGATGATCTATTTTGATGCCATGATGCTACCAGATGATACTGATAGTGATGATGATGCTTGTGACTTGATCTGTGTGATATTGAGATAGCCTGTGTGTCTATGATGATGCTACCTGTAGAATGGTCTGCAAGACTATGTGATCCTTTCCCATACCATGTGAAATGGATGGATGTGTTTGAGATCATTACAGTTAATACCTCCCTAGGTAGGAGGGAGTGTTGATATTATGGTAGCCGTGGGAGGTATTAACTTCCATATGTAACCTTTGAGTAGAATAAAATATTTCGGAAGCAAGATAAACCATAAACGGATGTGTGATAACCTAGAAGACTAATTGGTTCAATAAAATAAATAATATTTAAGTATTACCCTCCAGAAAGAGAAGTTGTCCTAGACATGAGACAAGGACTATAAATAAGAGGCTCTTGAGCTAAGTWYATACACACTTCTCTTCACTCTCTCAGTAAAGTATAACGCAAGTTTGGAGATGCAGTTGCAAGAAAGGAAGGTGCATATTCTAGGATGATTCTTGGTCTCT
This sequence comes from Picea mariana, assembly GCA_032191745.1. Lineage (NCBI taxonomy): Eukaryota > Viridiplantae > Streptophyta > Pinopsida > Pinales > Pinaceae > Picea > Picea mariana. The sequence continues at coordinate 8,229 of JASDQU010218627.1, read as the reverse complement.
CTCTCTAGCACTATCTAGCCTAATATATGTGCCCTACCTTCTAGTATCTCTTGGTGGTATTCTTGGTGACATCTTGGAGTATATTGGTGGATTTATTGAAGGTRMAAATTTGGGGAAGAAGTGCAACTGCAACTGCTGCAKTTGAGTATTTTTCTTGTTCTRTGGTTTTGGAGACTCTCTCTCTTGTGTGCTACCCTTGGAGGAGATGCGCTCKCCTTGTMTTGTGTCTTTGCTGYAGTTGGATGGTGTTTTCTGGTTCCATCTCATGCTACTGCTGGAGCTAGGGTTTATTTGTTGGTTCTAGTGTGKCTTTCCGGAATCATTCTATCTAGCAAAGTTTAAGGTGCTCGGGGGTGGCTGCATGCCTATGGTTGGGTGACAATAGTGATATTGTCTATGGTTAAAATATGCACATAAAATATTTTAAAATGATGAAGTATGTAGAATTTATCAAAGATGAAAAAGTGAAGATACAAAGGTTTTTAAGTGGAATTCCATCCTTTTATAAAGAGAAGATTCAATATGATAAGCCTATGACATTGACTAAGACCATCATGAAGGCTAAGTACCTGTATGATCAAGGCAAGGGTAGAGAATCCATGTACAAATCTTGGAAGGGTAATAAGAAGGAGAAATCTGATCAGAGGAGGAAGGGGTTCAAACCTCCTTTCAATAGAAACAACCCTAATAAAAATCAACAAGATCAGTCTGCTAAGGATGAATCCAAGAAAGAGGATTCGTTGGGGAAAAGAGGAAGACCACCAATCCAATGTTGGGGGTGCAAGGAAAATCACCTATATAAGGATTACCCAGAGGAGATAAAGCAAAGACCATGGAAGGAAAGGGTATCTCAAGCAACAAGTTATCCCTCTACAAAGGTGCTCATATAAATGGATTTAATGACACAATAAGCCATGAAGTAAGCCCCAATTCATATCACTATCATAGTTAATATTGAAATATTTCTTTCTTTCCTGCTTCCCTTAGGACCTATCCCTTTACCTTGGTCTTTTATTTCGTATCTTGGTTGGCACACCTAATAGGGTTTGATGAAGTCCCTTCCAGGGATGGTATGATGCTTGAAGGGGATACTGAGGTGAATTGTTTTCATGGATTATACCTTAAGTAACAACTTACTTTGCATGATTTAAGAACTAGTATTTCTTATGAACATTGGTTTACCTTGTATTATACTCTGCTTTGTTTTGGGTGGCCCTGACCTGGTTCTTTGAGGGACATCTTGGGATTACACCTAGGACGTTGTGCCTTTATCTCATGACTTTGGCACATGTGATGCAGAGTAGTGAGTCATCTAGTGACTCACCACCTTTCAACATTATCTCTCGCATCCTTAGAACTTTGGACGATGGAAAAATGGGTTTGGTTTGAGCAGATTTGGTCATGATGGCACATAGATGGGATGAAATCCCACAGGATGGGTAGAGTACCCTAGGGATTATTATTCATTGGATCAAGGATGTTGCAACAATAGACAACCAGATATCACTCAAAGATGAGATGTAACCTCCTCTGCCTTGGATGCAACACATTGGATCTTGGACATTGGCCCTCATTTGATGATGATTCCACCTTATAGGGTTTGATGTTGTTAGGGTTTGATGGAAAGTTTGGGTACCAATGATGATTGGCATGACCATGTGTGAGGAGATACACCATTTTCTATCACTTCACCTTGGATTGATGCCACTTGGCCTTTGGAGACCATCCCTTAACCTAGGAAAGCTTGATGTCACCACACGTGTGGAATTAATGACATGTTATCTAAATTTTTACATTTTGTAAAGGATAAATGAGGGGTCGAACCCACTTCAAATTAATGTTATGTTATCTTATGTGGACAAATCACTAGGCCTAGCCTCATATATAAAGTCTAGTGTCATTTTCATTTTGGATCATCACATTCCTCTCTCATTTAGAGAGGCAACACTTCTTAAATTTTATCCCTTTAGGGATATTTGGATCTTTTCTCTTATGTGCTATACTTGAAGCAGGTTCGTTTGCAGATGGTTTGCTCATTTGGATGGGTAATTTTTGCAATTGGGGTTTTATGCTCTTGATTCTTGAGATGAAGTAAGTAATTTTATGCAACTTTATCTTATCATGTAAATGTTAATGTTTAAATTGCTTTCTTGTTGCAAGTATCATTGTTTGGTTGAAACCATAAGAGGAAGACATAAGTGATTCTCTTCCTCATAAAGTTTCATTTGTCCAAGTTTGTGAAATGTCCTTGCTAGGGTTAGAATTCTAAATCCCAAAAGTGCTTGTACTTTAGGGTTTTAACCCTATTATCATATGATTTGTACTTATGCAAAGCTTACCACAAGATCCCAAAATCTTGCGTAAAAATGGAAGAAACTACCATTGTCACCTTAGTATGATCTTCCCTCGTTTTAGTGATGGAAGAGGTCCACCACAAGGGAAGCTTCCCTGGTGACCTCAAGGGATCAAATGACAAGTTTAGTAGCCAAGCCTACCACCCTCTATATTTATCATCGAATGGTTGGTCTAGGTCAAGTAAGGAAAGGGGTTGTGAAGTAGTTTGTTGTACCTGCTTGGAGCAAGAACACTTTGCAACATATATATATGAACTTCCAAGCCAAAATATGAAATAATGAACTCTTCTAGACACTAGACAAGTTAGCTAGCTATGGTTGTTGTAAATTGCAGTAGTAAACGAATATTATAACAAAAATAAGTATTTTTCAAGAATAGCAAGAATAAGTSCTCACAAATACYACAATTGACGATGAAAATTAATCATACAACCAATAGAATATTATCCAATTGTTAGAGGTGATTTCTGAGTGAGTTAAGCCACCTTTATATGACTGCATGCAACAAATTAATGTAGTTTTAGATATATGTAGAATTTTTTTATAACAACAACAAGAAATATTACARTTTTTCTAAGGTTAGGGTTAGTGTAGTTAGTAGAATGCTTGAGAGTTTTGAAAGAAAGGTTTTATCAATTAATTCACCACGAGATTTTCTTCAAGATTAGTGTCTTTCTAGGGTTATGGAGTTTCAAATTAAACCAATATTGAAGGTTGATATAATTGAAACCAAGAGTGAGGATCTAAACCCTAAGGTGCAATCACATTTGGGCCTTAGGTTTTAGATCCCAAGGAGAAGGACGTCTAGGGTGCAAACACATTTGGGCCCTAGAAATCGTTCCTCCCTTCTTGTAACTTCAACTAGGTCAAATATCAATTATCTAGGGCTAAAATCCTAAAGTGGTATCACCTTAGGGCTGTAGGGTTCTAACCCTAGTAAGGAAAATTAACCAATTTTAGAAAAATAACACCTTGTGGGAGGAAGAATCACTTATGTTCCTCTCTTAAGGTTTCAATAAATAAGATTTCTTACAACAAAATAACAATTTCACCATAAAAATTAATAGCATGACAAAAAATTACAGAAATTTACTTACTTCATCTAAGAAACCAAGAGAATTTAACCTTAATTGTATAAATATCCATCCAAAATCAACAAACCATCCATAAAATATCCTTTCCAAGCACAACACATGAGAGAGAAAGAGCCAGTAACCCCAAAAGGGGTAAAATTTCAGAAGTAGCACCTCACAATGGTGAGGAAAAGATGATGATAAAATAAAGGTGAGGGTCATCCTTTTAATATGAGGCCACCCTCACATGTTTTTCCACATAACACGTCAACGACAAAATATAAGTGGGGCCGACCCCTCATTTAACTTGTACAAATGCAAAAAGTGCAAAAATAAATCATAATGAGCCACTCATGTGAGATGCAAGCCCTCATGGGAAATAAGGAGGCATCCAAAGGCCACATGACATGAATTTGGAGAAATGTGGGAGAAAGTGATGTCTCTCCTCACCAAAGGTCATGCCATACATCATAAGTACCCCAAGAAGTCAACAAACCCTAGCTACATCATGCTGCATAATTTTCTTATTCTTTTATTAGCAACTCCAATCAACCTTTGGGCCTCCAACCCCTCTTCTCATGAGAGAATGGACCATGACCCATTTCCAAAGTTTAGTATAGTATGAGAGGCTCTAGGATCTAAAGTGTTAGGTATGGTGGGGAATGCAACATTACCCTTTTGAGGCCCCCCCAATAGTACCCCTTTTCCCTGGGCGGTGACAATACAAGACTAGGGCATAGAAGTTGACCACCAAGATGAAACAAGGTAACTAACATAATTTCCCAAACCAATGACCATTATCCAACTTCAACCAAATATCCTCATCCACATGCCCAACAAATTAAGCACAACACTTTGCATGAAAGAATGACTAACATACCTCATGGTGACGATGGATTACATCTCCCATACTCAAGGTTGCTTGGATGTGATGAGCCTTGGTTGACCTGTAGCGGTAAAGGTGAATGAGGAGGGCTGCTAGTATACTATATATGGACATGTTGATCATCATCATGGTCATGATCATGTTATCCATTCGGGTCACGAGACGTGATGTCCTCTAGTTACCCCTAGGCATGAGGGGTAACATCTATCTCCAACATGGGGACATGTGCTCACCATGGAGTGCATGAGAACCTCAACATCTCTGGTTTTACAAGACATGCAATCCTATGCCCACTTCAAATGATAATGCATTTTATAAGTATTTTTCTGTGGATGTGATCCACCAACGTTAGTGTTAAATCTGAAACCATTCTGAAAAGAAAATTTATTCTCTGAGAAAAAATGATAAAGAAATAATGTACAATGATCAAGTACAATTTCCTAACATGTACGCATTATATAAAAATGTGAATGCAATATATACAATAAATATGAAAGACTATGCTAGCATGAATGCATGATGCAACATATATACAAATGCAATGTAGGATGCAAATGTCTACCTAGCCTACACTAATCTATGTTACAAGGTTAGGTTCCATGAGTTGAGACCATCTTCACTCAAGTGTATCCAGGTTAAATGAGTTGAGACCAACTTCACTCACAATTTGGTAGGGTCCAGTCCACAAAATATCAAACTTCTTATGCATTCCTGATTTTTCCCTCCTTTTGTCCCACACTAGCACTTGGTTTCCTTCTTTAAAAATTCTCTTTATTTCTTTGTGATAAAAACAATTCCCTTAATCTTCTCTTGGCTGCGTGCCATTTGATCCAAATAAATCCTCCTAGATTCATCTGGTTCTATCAATTAGTCAATTCTTCATTGTAGAGCTTCACTTTCAGTCATTGCTATGTGTACCAGAGGGTAGGAATTTGGAGGTTAATAGGCAGTTTGGATTCCAGTCCATATACTAACTCAAACAAGGTTTGTCCAATGGAAGTCTCGGCCGTGATGCAGTGTACCTATAGAACATACTTGATATTTCTATCCGAGGCATTCTTTTTTTCTACTACAATCTTCTTGACAATATTCAACAGATTCTTATTACTTGACTTTGTTAATCCATTTCCTTTGGGATGGTAGTTGGAAGAGTGAGATAGAAAAAATCCATACTTGAAGAAGAACTCTTCCAAAGCAAGGGAGATAAATTACTTAGCATTGTCGGTAGTGATCTTGGCAGGGGAACCAAACCTTGTTATTATCCCATCCTCAAGAAAACTCATGATGACTTCCTCAATTTCCTTTTTCATTGGGATGACCTCTACCCACCTAGTGAAATAGTTTTTAGTGATCAAAACCCAACGATATACATTGCTACATTTGTCCTTGAATTCACCAATGAATTCCAAACCCCATTTTTTAAAAGGACCTTCAACAACAACTGATTTCAAGGGAAATGCAGGAAGTCGTTGTTTTCCTGTGAAGAACAGACAAGGCTGGTAGGAACTAACATAACGATGGGTATCAATGAACAATGTAGGGATATAATATCCTTCTCTTAGGATCTTATGGGTGATGGTATATGAAACGAAGTGACCACAACAATGAACTGAATGGAGGTATTTAATTAATTGGTCAACTTTGTATTTGTTCACACATCTAAGGATGACTCCATCAGGGTTATTCCAACCTATGCCATCTTGGGTCAAACAATATTTCATGTCATTTTGTTTCAATTCTCTCATTTGGTGATCTATTAGGTGGTAAGGGCATGGAAGATTATTCAGGTAGTAGATAATGTTTGCATACCACTCATCATGTTCCAATTCACTTATTGTCATGTTGAATAATTCATTTCCCCCCATCTTTTTGTATTCTTCATTGCTTTTAGTAAACATCTGGGCCAAGCTTTTCCCTTTGATGATATTAGTGGGTTTGATTTCCGAGTCATATTATTGAATTTGGGACACCCACTTTACCTTGGTCCCAAGGCAATCCCGGTGAGAAACAACATCTTTGATAGTGGGATAGGGCACATA
>JASDQU010218626.1:0-18037 GCA_032191745.1 Picea mariana | reverse complement strand
ATAAATAATAATTATTAATAATGAAAGGTCATGTCTCAAAGGACATGACTATTGGTAAAGGGCACCCCTGCGTGGGTATATAAGCAGGCCCTCATTCTCAATTGTAATCATCTCATCATCATATCTTATATCTTATCTATTCAATTATTATTTACAGTCCTATATGGATTACTTTGTTATATTCCAGATATTTTGGATTATTCTTGTGTGAGCGAACTTTGTTCGTCTCACCTGTGAGAAAGTCTCTCTAGGTGAGAGAGTTTTCTAGGAAGTGGTTTTCTCCCAGAGATATTCTAGCACCAGCTATGGAGCTCTGAGAATTCTTGATCCGGCCTGTTGTTAAGACCTAGAGAGGGAGTTGAAGCAACCGATGGACTATTCTTGTGAAGGTGTATACTCTCGGGTGGAACAGGCATGTGGGGAATGAGAGTCTGTGAGTAGTGGGCATAAGAAGGATCCTAGAGAGAATCCTTTCAGTTTCTCTGTGCAGTTTCCTGTAACCTCGGCCTATTTTAGGAATCCCTTGCCCTAGGTGGAGCTTATTCCTAGCTTAGGGTTGACCCACTACTAAGCGTGATGAGCAGCGTGGGCTATGGATAGGATTTTCGTGGAAGTTTTGCACGTAGTTGGTGGTATTACTCCAATTGAAAAGATAAGTATCAGTCCATGCTTAATTTATCTATTATGCATGTATGTGATGCTTGAATGTTATCATGTATTTCATTGTGTATATTAACTACTATTAATTCCATTGATTCTTTATGGTAGCAGTAATTATGTGATTATTGTGATTAAGTGTTTTAATTTGATTAAAATGCATATATTATATAAGTGTATATTCTGCAGTGGTAGCATTACCCGGTCTCTGTGTTGGCTGGGGATGCTACAGTTTGGTATCAGAACTAAGTGAAGGGTCTGAGTAGTGGCATTTCCTAGGCCAGTTGGTGGTCAGGGATGTTATAAATTGGTATCAGAGCCTTAAAGGTTAAGTTAAGGTTGTGTTAGTGGAATTTCTTGGCCTATTGGTGGTTGGGGATGTTATAATAAGCTAATGAGGTAAAATGTTTAACCCCCAATTTAGCTAAAAACTAGGTCATTTTAGCATAAATAAAAGTGGGGCCATTATCTGTAATAATTTCCAAAGGAAGACCAAATATGGAAAAAATATTAGTCTCAAGGAAAGAAGTCACCTGCTCATCTTGTGAATGCCTAAGTGGGACAATTTCAGTCCATTTCATAAAATAGTTTGTGGCTATCAAGATAAAAAAATTGCCCTATTGAAGATGGAGGATTAATAGGACCAATAAATTACAAACCCCATTTTGAAAAAGGAAAGTCAGGGAGGACAGGTTGTAAAGGCATAGCAGGAAGACATTATTTCCCAGCAAACTTCTAGATCTTGTCACAAGATCTTGAAAAATTATAAGAATCACAAAAGATTGAAGGCCAATAGTACCCTTCCCTGATAATTTTAAAAGCAATAGTTTTAGCAAAAAAGTGACCTCCTACATGAATAACATAATTTGAAGATCCATGAGTCTCTTGTAACAATTTTTGTGCTTCCTCATCTTTCACACAATGAAGTAACATACCATCGGCAGATCTCCTAAACAAGAAGTATCCTATAATGGCGTATCTAGAAGATTCAAGACGAAGCCTTCTCTTTGATGGGTATCTAAGTTATTTGGACATATTTGATTTTGCAAGTAATAAACCAGATCTCTATACCAATGATGTTTAGCCATCGGAAGTATTTTATTATCAATGTAAAACAATGTTGATAGAGAGCTATCTTATTCATCAATTTATTCACTTGCTTCAGCATGTTGAGCTAAGTGAAGGGATAAGTCATGTCCCTTGATAGTTTTAGAAGGCATGATGGTTAGATCATGCTCCTAGATCTTGGAAAGCTAGTGTGAAAGCTTCTCTGAAAGATAAGTCTGAGAGAGTAAAAGATTGACAGCGGGTAAAGGGACTTTTACTAGCATGTTCTTACCTAAGATGAAGTGGAAAAAAATTTCAACAGCTTTAACAAAAGAAAAAACAAGATTTTCAATATAAGAATATTTAAACTCGTCATCTAAAAAGATTTGACTCATGTAAGCCACTGATTTTTCATTAACTTGGTTATCACATTGCATGAGGATAGCAAAACATGCTTCCTTTGTGGCATTAGTATTGATCATAAATTCTTTCTCAAAATCTGGCTTCGCCAAAACTGATGCGGAACTTATTTCCTTCTTTATCCCTACGAAATCATTTTCGACGTCATCCGTCCAAGAAAAGGAGCGATATTTCTTAAGAAGATTGTGAATTGGCTTGACCATTATAGCAAAATCAGGAACAAACCTACGGACAAAGTTGATAACACCCATAAATGATTGAACCTCCTTTTTGGAAGTAGGAGCAGGAAGATTTAGGATAGCAGCAATCCTTTCAGGATATATGCTTATTCATGAATCAGAGACAATGTGCCCAAGGAGATTTCCCTTGGTAATGACAAAAATAGACTTATAAGGATTTAAAGAAATGTTGAATTTCCTGCATTGCATGAGAATCTTTCTAATATGACCGAAATGATTTGATCAGTTTTTAGAATACACAATTAAGTCATCAAGATAAATCGGAATAATGTTGTCGATCAAATTGTTAAAATCTATTTTCATAGCTCTTTGAAAAGTGGCACCTGCATTAGATAATAAAAAAGGCATACATTCATAAGCGAAAGTGCCCCAACGTGTAATAAAAGTGGTTTTATATTTATCTGTCCTTTTTACCTTGATATGATTGTAACCAGAAAAATCGTCAAGTAAGGACATCATATGTGACCCTGCAACTTGCTGCAAAATCATTTCCATATTATGGAGAGGAAAATGGTCTTTTATATTGGCCCTATTCAATGCACGAAAATCAACACATAATCTAATCTGGCCAGTTTCTTTCATAACAGGATGTTGGAAGGTTTATAGTTGGGAGTAAGCTTGTCATTGATGGAAAGAACAGCGATGGCAAAGATCAGCATGATCAACAGCGCAGTGATAATGGAAGAAGAGTGACCGTCAAAACTGTTTGTGGACAAGAAGAATGGGTAGAAGAGGAGGACAGATCTTAGGCGTCAGATCTGAGTGTATGATCCGACCATCATTGGATCAGGGAGAACCTGCACATTCATTAAAGAGCACGAAGTGGAAAAATCGAGAAGTGACGAAATCGCAAGGCGGATGAAATCGCGAAGTGGAAAAATCGCGAAGTGGCAAAATCGCGAAGTGGCGAAATCACAAAGTGGCAAAATCGTGAAGTTCCGAATGGAGAAATGATCCTAGCCATTGGATCAAGGTGTGATCCGGGCCATCAGATCTAGGAGGTGAATATGGCAGACCACGTCAGAAAGGACAGTCGTGGACCGTTGGATCAATAGGACGCATGGCAAAAAATCATAGCACCACAAAGACTCCATTTTGGAGTTTCATAGATCGGGAAATCCAAAGGAAAGAGGTTCAAACTTGGGATACGCAAGATCATGAAAAGATCTTGACCATCAGATCACCAACGATTCTGTACCGTTGATCTAAGCTCCATCTTGGAGCTTCGCCTATCGCGACTTGGAGTGACAAGAACCTCCATCACAGGAATCGCGAGATGTGAATTCACAATAAGATTTGGACCATCAATTCACCAAGAACGTGGACTGTCGATCTAAGCTCCATCTCAAAGTTTTGCCTATCATGAATTGGAGTGACGAGAACCTCCATCTAAGGAACAACGAGATACGAGATCTTGAAAATATCTAGATCGTTGATTCATCGAGATCGTGGAACGTCGATCAGGTCCGATGAAGATCATGAGTTCGAAGCACCTTTTAGTGCAGTCAGTGGTCACTGCGTGTGGTCACATGGAGGAAGGACCTAGTGCAGATGAGCTCCGCCTCAAAATTTTGGGGCTTGCATCTGGGAGTGTCGAGACACTGGATCATACGAATGGCAAAATACCGAAAAGGTGAATTGTCACTGTAACCTGTGGTCACGTAGAGGAGGGAGCTAGAGCAGCCAAGCTCCTTTTCAGATCTCGTGACATAGAGAGTCAATATGTCTCATCGCAAAATATCCAAATTGTGAAAGTGCGAAACAGGTAAATAACGAGAATACCCTTCGGAGTTAATCAAACGGTGCAGGTGAATTTGAGCATAATCGGAGGGCTAATCTTGCTCCTCACAGTGTAACTGCTAGAAACCATTGATGGTTTCTACCAGAGGAGCTGAAGAGTCTCTAGGAATCTTCCAATGGGATGAAGATAGGTCATAGGGTCGATTGACAGCTGGAAGAGGGTTGGAGCCTGTAGCTAAAATAGAGAGGGTGATCTCGAATGTAACAGAGAAGATGAAGAGTCTCAACTACCAGAGAGGCTGAGGAATCTCAGCAAAACACCCAGTGATGTTGGACGCATGGTGGGAACCGCTAGAGAAGATGAAGAATTACCATGATGATCATATAGAACACTTGAGTTGTGGAGGATATTGGCGCGGTGTGAGTATGCAGAGGTATTGCACACATTGCATGCACAAGGTGCACAGAAGCTATAAGTACATGGTACAGAGAAGAGATGAGTTTGTTTTTGTTGTTGGAGTTGTTGTGGTTGTTGTTGTTGAAGGTGATTCATGTGTGAAGAAGGAGGAGAGGGCAGCAGCTGAATTAAACAGAAGAGGAACTGTGCAGTGAATGGACATGGCACACAGAGCATAAAAAGAAAAAGAACAGATAGCCCAAGTCATGTGTGTAGGAAGGCAGTGAGGCAGACATAGCAATGAAATGCAGCAGAACAGTGATGAGTCTGGTAAGCCATTGTTGAACATTATATCACTGTAATGAGTTTCAGTAGCAAAGATTTATAAAACAGGGTGGTAGGGAGGTGCTAGGGAGGACTATTATCCCCAGAGGTCCAAGTGAGTGCTTGAACATAGGGATTTGGTGCTTCCTTTTAGTTGGTGCTAGAGAAACCAGGGAGTTGGTGCTCCCTTCTAGTTGGTGATAGAGAAACCAGGGAGTTGGTGCTTTCTTCTAGTGGGTGCTAGAGAAAATAGAGAGTTGGTGCTCTCAGCAAGTAGCAGCTTGCAAAATTGAGGTTGTAGCCTCATTATGAGTCGGTGTTCATATGTATAATAATGTAAAGAATGTAACTATTACTTATCATATAAAGAAAAAGAGGTTTTCACCCTATATGGGTTTCCTCAGGAAATATATGTCTTTGTGTTTCTCATATATGTGATTTATGATGAATGTGCCATTGTTTATTTCCCTACATTATTGTGATCATCATTGAGTGCCTTGTAAAGTTTTTAAAAGAAGCATAATTGTTTAAGCACAGGAACAACTGATTCACCCCCCCTCTCAGTTGTAAAACATAGGAACCAAGTTAGAAACCCACTCAGAATACTTAATAAGGAAACTTATCCCATCCTTCAAGAGTTTTTCCAACTCCTTTCGAATAGTTGCTTCCAGTGCAGGGTTAATGGGTCTTTGTTTTTTCCTAACTGGTTTTATGCCCTCCTTGATAGGAATGGCATGTTGTATAAGAGTAGGATCAAAACCATGAATATCCTCATAAGACCAAGCAAAATCATCTTGAAATTCACCAAGCAACTCAGTGAACTTCAATCTTTCTTCATAGAAACATTGGGAACCTATTTTAACATTCTTTGGACACTCTGGTGTTCCAATGTTCAAGGAAATGGTTTCACCCACTTTCCTTTTCGACTCCCCTTATTTATGTTTTTCTTTGTTGCCTACATCACTCAATGAAAATTAACTTTCTAGAGGATTCAAGATCTTAGGAATTTTTTTATCTTCCATTGATATAATTTCCTTAGGCTTATAAGGTTAATTTTGAATGAAATCACAGATGCTCTCATCACTAGCGAAGACCTTCCATGACTCTACATTTTCAGGGATATGTGGATGATACAAATATTTAAAGGCGCAATCAATTATTTGTGGAAGAATTTTTCAAGTAGGAGAGGCAGGAAAAACATCCAACCTATTAGCCATTGAGTTCAATTCCCTTTTAACATGAGTGATGTTGAAAGATAGAAAATTTGAGATAAGTGCCCAAACAGTTTGGGTGTAATTTTTCATTGACTTTTTTCTAGGATAATATATCTTATGCACAAGCTTTACAACAAGTTCGAAATTCCCAAAAATTGTAAGGTGACCACAACTTAAATTATAGGCATTTTCAATGCCTAGCAGTAATGCTTCAAATTCGATGATGTTGTTTGTGCAAGAAAAATATAACCTATAGGAAAAGTTTTGAATTTTCCCCATAGGAGAGTACAATATAATACCATCTCTGTTAATTTCATTGGAGCATGAACCATCAAAGTGCATATTCCACATCCCATCCTCTATGTCGATTTATTCCAAAGTAGTGTTGTCCTCATCTACAAAGATGGAATACACTCATAGGTCCTCCTCGATATAATTTACATTAGGTTGTGGAATGATTTCTATATAAGGTAATATTATTCCTCCCTTAGGACTATAATGTTTTTCCCATTCCGAGGAACAAATAATTGTGTCCCGTCAAGTGAGAGGTATCGAATCATTAAATCTCGCCAATCTCTTCCTAAGATGATCAAGTAATTACTCACTAGAATATCATTTACCTAAATATTAAGGGTTTTCCTTATTTCAGGATGCGCGCAAAAAACCAAGGTCACATCCTTGATTTCACTTATGGTAGATTGTTGTAAACTATCATAAGAGAGCATGCTTCTGGCATTTTCATTTATACAAGACAATCCTAGCTCTTCCATAATAATATTTTACATTACACTTGGGCCCAAACTGTCGTCAATGAGACAACAATGGGCTATTTTTCCATAATATTTACAGAAATAAAAAATGAGGGGTTTTTTACAAGGTGTCTAAAATTATGTACACCTACTTTATTTATAGTTGAATCCTCTTCATCTACCTCTTCATAGAGGTTGGCTACAGTGGAATATTTTACTTCCATGAAATCTTTCAGATGCTTTTGTTTCTCAGGGACGACAACCATTTCCAGGAGGGTAGCAACAACTTTAATATTATCCAATTGATTGAGAATGTTGTATTTGGAAGAGGGAAGAGGGTATGTAGTTCCTTGACTATTAGGAGCCTTAGAAACCTGAATAGTAGCAGTTGGTGAAGATGAGCTTGGGCTAGAAGAAGTGCAAGGAGGATCATATTTACCTTTCGGAGCATAGGATTTATTCCTAGTATTTATGATCATAACATCCTCTAGCTCTGCAAAATATAGAACAACGATAGTAGTTTCAGGCCTTTTACCAAATATTTTATCTATGACACTCTTATTTACCTCACAAGTACTTTCCTCATGGTGTTCCTCGCAAAAGTTACACCAACTGCAAGGCATGATGGATTTAGGTTGAAAGTTATTTTCATTAGGATTCCTAAGGGGTGGTGAAGAAGAAGATGAGGCCCCAAGGGTAAGTGAAGGGACATTTCCCTTCTGCTCACATGTTGTCATTCAGTTAGTCATGTCTTGTACAAGCTATAAGAGGGAGGACATGCTCGTCTGTTTAACTGAGTCTCCCTTAGGAAGACCTATTCTTTCAAATTGTTCTTCATACTCTCAACAAGTACACAAAGCAGAACCAAGGTTATCAATGGATTTTTCCTCAAGCCTGTGGCGGTAAGGGGAAGGTAAAGCATTATAATAATGCATAAAAGTGGCTTGGTTCTGAGGGCGAATGATTTCGAGAATTTGGTTTTTATAATTTGGTAAAACGCAAGTTGAAAGACTTGATAGTCTCACCCTCTTTATAAGCAATGTTATTATACTCGTGTAACTTCTCGGTTGGGATATTAGACTGCCCATAGGTAGACTTGAACCAATAAACCAATTCCTCCCAAGTATAAAGAATCTTGGGGGGAATATCAAAGAAATCGGTTGTTGCCTTCCCTTCAAGGGAATTAACAAATAAGTGCATATAAGTGTCATTGTCCTTGGATCCTATGTTGTGAAAGGAATTATAAAATGCCACCAAGTGTTCATTCGTAGTGACCATGTTATTCCATGAAAACCTAGGGACATTCTCTTTGAATTTAGAAAGTGGACGAGTAGCAGGTGCTAGGTTAAGAGGGGAGGAAACATGCCATAGAGTAGTTGTAGCATCTTCTTCAAACTGAAAGAGCCCATACGTTTTTATGACCTTGGCGGGGTTTGTAGAAGATTGGACAGGTACTTGATGACTATATAAGCTACCAATCACTAACGAGACTGAAGGTTGAGATGAAGATGGACCTCCAGTACCACTAGAGCTACCACTAGATGCCATCTTGTGAATGATAGGTAAGGGAGAGAAAGGTGATCTAGCTAAATCAGACAAAGTTCTCCTTAGAGTACTTTTTTGGGCTGAAAAAACAACGTTTCTTATTCCTATTTCAGCAAGAGGATTGATCTCAAGTGATAAACCTCTTTTTCTCCTAGAGATGCAAGGGTTTAAGGACATGAAAAGAAGATCAAAATTGTAGGAAAAAGAAAATCTATGGCTAATTCCTAGGTTGTCTTTGCCTAGCTTCCCAACGTTCTCGGACACTTATGTCATATTCAATCACTTCCCATGAGCATTCAAGCTCAACCCTGGTATTAGTGGTCTCTAATATGGTATTAAACAAGGTTAAAGCAATGTTGGTTTGATCTTTAAGACCGGGCTCAATATTGGGTTGCCTTGCAACAGGTATAGTCATGAAGAAAAGAAACAGTCAAAGGATCAAAAGAAGAAATATAAATATATTCAATGATAATCAAGCATACAATCAACCAGAGAGATATGGAAGATCTCCCCTGTATGGTCACCAAATAAATTTTGAGGAAAAGATATGAATTTATCTTACCCGTGCATTTTTGGATCTTGCTTGGCTAAGGAAAGATAGTCAGGAATATTACCCTATGTTTATATTCTCAAAATGTGTTTCCCAACCCACAAGTATTAATTACAAGGGCTTAGGCTTATTTTTTAAATAAAAAGATTGTTGCAAAATATAACATTTTTATATAATTTTCTGAACATATACAAATTGCAGAAAGAAAATGCAAAGATCAAAAGCAAAAATAAACAAGTCACAAATTGATACACATGAGACAGAATAGAAATTGCTTTATTTCATTCCAAGAAATCAAAAGTATCCTTTTCTTTACAAAAATCATTGTGGGGGCATGGACCAAGGTCAAATTTAGATATCCCCGATGAAAACCATACAAAAGGACTCTGATAAGAAGTAAAAACTGAACTTTAAAATCTCGATCAGCTTGCCACAAACTGTTGCCCACTTGACTCTGCACAGTATCCTTTATCAGTCTTGAAACTCAATTCATAAACAAACAAGTCTACATATACTATCAAAGATAGATCAACACCTCTTAAACAAGAATCTAAATGATATGGTTCATCTTTTAACCTTGTTGTCTGCAATAGGACCATGTTGTCAAAAAGAGAAGTAGGCCTTTAATGAATTGAAAAATGAATGAAAATTGAACTATCTCAATAAAACTCAAGAGAAAACCTTAGTTTGCTTTCTCCTTCTATTCTCCCCTTTGTTCTTCCTTCTCATTTGGATTTTATGGATTCCAAATTAGTTGAAGTAGTTCAACTACCTCATTTAGTTAAGTTAATTAAAACTTAACTAATTTAGATTAGGGAAAGTAATAATAATAATAATAATTAAGGGTCATTTTATTAAATAATAACTAAGTAGGTGGGATCCCTTGTGATTCCATTTTATTTCTTAACAAAAATAAATATAATTAGACAACCAATTAAGCACATGCCTCCTTGTGGATCCCATAATTATTTTGACAATTTGAAATTTAAATATCAAAAATATTTCAAATTATATCCAAAACATGTAAATATCCACAATATCTTCAAAAATGGTTTGTTTTCCAAAACTTTCTACAGTCCACTGTCCTTAATAAATCAATTATAAACACATAAATCAAAATCCACATTTTCCACTTTGAGAGGCAATTCTTCCTTTGTCATTGTTGTCCCCTTTGGACTTCCCAGAAATAGCCTTAGGTTGGGTGGAACCTTGAGGCTTGATCTCACTAATGACATGGGAGCAATCATCCCTCAAGTGCAAATGGGAGGACACTGACTTGGCTGAGTCACTTGAAGGAGAGGAGGTAGTAGCAACAACTTTACCTTTGTCATGCATATGGTGAGCCTCAGTTTTGAGTTGTTTTCTTGCATGGGAGGACTATACAGGTGAGTGTGCAGGGAAAATTTAAGCATTTGGGTTTACAGGTGGAGGAGGAGGAGGTAATGAAAATTTTGGCTAGCCATGATGGTGGGATACTATTGGGTGAAAAATCTCCTGCCATCCATCATTCTCGGGAACATCTAGTTTCAAAGATACATGGGGAGGCATAGGGATACCAGGAACATTTTGGGGTTGGAAGGGAGGAACTCTAGTCTAGGCTGAATTATCCCTTGCCCAATCCAATTGAAAAACCCAGCTTGAAAAAGTTGGTTCAACTCCTAAGGATTGACATCGAAATGAATTGAGAATCTGGGCCTTATAGGCCCTCTGTTCCAGTTACCTCTTCCCCTGTTGTTTCGGCCATGACTGCCTCTGCTGAAGAAGCTCATCATGTATGCATCAATTATTAGCAACTAGCTCTTAACAAACCATACATGACATTCTCTTTATATGAAACAAATTTTGGCTCAGAAATTAACATAAGACCCATGCAATCCAATCCATAAAATTTATTTAATAATTGCCAAATGAGCAGGGGGTGAAATAGGGTTCATGGGATATCTGGGGGGATTGTAATAAGCGAAAAAGTGATATCATGATAAGGAGTAAGAACACAAGTACTTCTCAAAAATTCATTAAATAAATGATTGTGCAAACAACACCAAAATATACCAACTGCCATCTATCTCTATGTTATCTTTAATCACTGTCATACATAGTTTGAATTTTGTTTTAGTGAACAGGGCGTGTAAAAATGAATTTGGGATCATGAGGAGGTTATAATGAGAAAAAAAGTGAGAATATAAGAGGGAATAAGACAAATATTGTTCATTAAAATAAATTAAATCAAAGATCAATCATAACTCTGTTTCAATTACAATCCAAAAAGCATCCACTTCCAATACCAAAAACATTTAACTGTTCCTTAATTGCATACAGATTGTTTGTTGTCTTCAATAAATAAAAACAACTCAATTGCCCAGAATTCTTCAATTATATGAATCTATGCATCCTATACAATAACCATGCAATTATCATTTCCAACTCCACAGTCACATCATAACCATTCGAGCCGTAGTCTTGTATGTTTTAATGCTGACCTTTTCCTTTTAAAACAAACATAATATGCACAGTGATTCCAATTATCCATATCCAACGTTCAATTCTTGAAATCACATAATAATAGACCCAACATTAATTACCAACAGTCGACAACCAATATTGACTGACACAATCCACTATCATCAAACAATAATCGGGCCCGATTTAATCACTCACAGGTCCTTCTTAAATATGGACATAACCAAGAGCATGTTTAATGAACCAAACATACACACATGCCTTCAACAATATAATCGACCCCAATTCTGATTCGACAACAAATTTAACCAAAAACATGTAGCTCTGATCTTGGTATCCACATGTACATTAACATGTACAGACTTCCCTTTAAACGAAATACTCAATAAAGACATAGCCATATAATGCACGAAGAGAATAGGACCATATCGACACACAGGTGTCTCTTTCTAAATTGATAGGACCAAGATCATATTTTATGAATCGATCATACACACAAGTGCCTTTAAAAATCAATTGGAATCATGATTGTGCTAGGATTTAACATAGTAATGAGTTCAAAGACCATAATCAACCAAAAGGAAAAATCTCTATCTATAGGTAACCCATACTCTTTTTTTTCTGTTCAAACAAATTTATCACAGAGAGGAAATAATGAGGGTCAATCAAGAAATGGTCTCTGAATTAGAGAGCCCATCCCCTTTTTACAATTACCACAACCATTGAACTGGTATACCAAAATCTTGACAGAACCAAAAGGTGCCTGAGGAAAAAGAGAAGCAAGTCAGGCTCAATAGAACCAAGTCTAGTTCTTTAGAATTTTATTGCAAAGAGATAACGAAAGTGTGTTTAATCTTTGAAAAAACATAGAGCTCATAATATATTTTGGAAACACCACAATCGTCCAACTTATAACCCCAAAATCTTGATAGAGCCATAAAGAAAAAGCCCAAGTAGAAACAAAGCAATTCGAGCGCAACAAACCAAGCACACACAGATGCCTCTTAACACTTTATGCAGAGAGGAAATGAAGTTTGGTTTAAACAGTGAAGAGTCCTTGAAGACACAGATAGATAGTGTCTCTTCCCGACACTCAGGAGTTCAATAACCTTCGAAATACAGTTGACAGTGAGGCTCACAAACATAACATTTGGCCACTATAACAGAGATGAGAGGAGCAATTATTAAAACTCTTGTGAAACAAATTTTAGAGAATAACTCGTAGCCATTCGATACATACACAGGCCTTCATTTAACATTATGGGAAAAACAATATTGGACTATGGAATGATTTCAGCAATAATGGCAGTAAATAACAAGCCATAATAAACAATAGCTCAGGCTCAGCCAAATAGAGCAATAACAATACCAGTGTCGATAGTTGCATTGCAACTTGGATAAAGAATCACAAAATCAACCGAGACGAAAAATGGGTTGTAGCAACTGATACCCAAACTGGTGGTAAAACCCCACAAAAATAAAACTCAAAGCTCGTTGCACCATTGAAATCATTTTTCATAGAGAACCAGAATAAAACCCAAGATGACTGACATTTATTTAAATCAATAACCAATGCGCATACTTTACAAATCAATAACACCCATTACCTTCCTTTAAAATGCCAACATTCCACAATAATCACAAAGAACACCATAACATAGCATTGATACTCAGTTGAAAACTCAAGAAAAACACAAAACCCATGTAATCATGAGCCACCATTTGATTCATAATACATAGAGACCATCGTGGATGGAAAGAAAAGAGCCATGCCTATGAAAAATTGCTTCAATGAAGAGTTGTTTTGAGTTTTCCCCTTCAAAACCTGAAACCGAGGAGCTTCCACAACGAATAGAGAAAAATGAAACTATGGCTAGGGTGATGGCCTCAAAGGTGGTTTGGATTGACGTGCAGTAAATGCATGTCGCTTCCTCACCTAGCCCTATTTAATTCAACGTACTGGTCATTCCATCAACCATTAAATTCAAACATATAACCATTGCCATATCAAATCCATAAATTCAATGCCATATCCATTGTATAGTGTGCCACCTGAAACATATCAAAATAATAACCATATGTGCTTCCATATAATTCTTTAACCAAAATTGCATAATCCTTTAACCAAAACGCATAGTATAGCAGCTAGGTCCACCATTCCACATTTGTCACTATTATATATACATTAAAGGTTTATATATAATCTTTTTTTCCATAGCCTTGTCGATATTTTTTCCTCTTTTTGTTTTGATCAAGCACCGATATAATTCTTATTATCTTTTGCATAAATCATGTATATATTATTAATCAATGTTATAACATAAAATAAGACCTGTAAAACAACATAATCCTCATATCCATAGAACTTCCCTGTATTGCGAGTGAATATCAACAACATTTAGAAATAATGCATCAACCAACCATGTTGTCATACGAATGAAACAAAGACTTGCATCACCAATTGTAGAAGACTGTGTAGACATTATCATAGTAGAAACAAGCATATAAGTGTAACACATCCATCCTATCGCCTCTAGTGTACAAGGGGGTCCCACCTTCTAGTTAATTATTATTATCATAAATAAATAATAGAGCTTAGCAATCCTTTGCGGGCAGTATTCATCGTTGCATTTTTAATCGTCAACAATTGTGGGTGCCTCTGAAGAGAGTGAGATGCACCTTGTCATGGATGAAAATGTTTCCAATCCCATTCAATGCCTTTTTACCTTTTTATCTTATTGTTTTTTTCTTTCAAGAGAATAGCTAGGGGACACTGCCCTGATGTGGTGACCAGGGGTGGCAATGTTACCCACAAGCATTTCACGGAGATGAGAAGGTTAGCTCATGATGAGACTCCCTTTCTCTTGGCTATGCTACCAAGAGCCACTACCCTGGCATGGTGACCAACTAAATGGTAGTGTCATACCACTACATCCCCATGGACCTAATAGGTTTGCTCATGATGAGACCCCCTATCCTCCAACTAGGTCTTGAGTTTATTTATTTTATGGGTCTCTCCTTTTTCTTATTGAGAAGTTTTTGACTGCTTTCTCAGGGATCCTTGGGCAAAGCCTCTGAAGGTTTTTTTCTTTGGATTTTATCTTTTCTAGCTACTTTTACCCTTTGGGCCTTTATCCCCTTCTTCCCACAAGGCAAGGTACAACCCTTAAATAGCTTGGAAAACACAATTCTTGAACCAATGTAGGGGATATATGAGAGGGAATATGATGAAAATTGATAAGTATGGTGGGAATGGATGATGGCATTTCATGAACCCACCCATTGGAAACTCACTCCTAAGGGAACCAACTTTCTAGGGTGTTATATCACCCCCCCAGGTATGGACAAGTCAAAAGGAATAAATTTCAAGCACACGACATGGAGTAAAAGAGAAGTAAATGCACATATTCAAATGTTTTGAGAATCAAAGTGACACATACCATGATACCTGGACTCATTACCTCATGGAGAAAGACCCATTGTTTCTTCAAGACTAGGCCGATGGGATGGATGTTGTTGTTGCTGATAGGATGGAGGCGTTGAAGAAGAAGGATGGGCCCTCCAGGGCCAATATCAAATCAATATGGCTCTAAATACTCCATGTCTAGGACCTATGGGCCTTGAGACATAATCTCCTTATTTATCCCTAGGCTAGGGGATAACAGGTCCAATATAAATATTCCTAAGAGCCTCAATGGAATGTCACCCAGGTTTGTTGGACAAGGAGAAATGTTGCATTATAGAGGTCATCCTAGGCTACTCAGAATTGACCTTAGGATACCTTAATATCATGATCACACTGTAAGACCATCCTTCAATTTCCTTTCCTCAACCATACCATGTATTGATATCTTCTGGTTTTGACTCAACAATGGAAACTCTTCAATCTACTTTGAGAAAAAGTATACCTTCATGAGTTCAAAAACACCACTACAAACCAAGGTACAATATAAAACATGAAGTCATCATAGAGAAATAGAAGTTAAATATCAATCAAACATTAACTCAAAAGAGTTAATAAACATGATCAATGGGTAAAAGAGCTTCAAAGGGTTATTTACAAGGAGCATGTCAAATGATAGATAGAGCATTGAAGAACTTAAAAAATGTACAACAACAAAGAAATCTTGAGCAATGAAAAACCTCCTTAAAATAAACAATCAATAAAAAATACAAACCCCCTAACCTCCTAGGTAGTCAAAGAATATAAAATGGGCTCATAATGGTAGTAGAATAGGAATTAGAGATAAAACTTTTGGTAGTATTCCCCCTTTACTTCTACTTATTTAAGAAAAACAAATGGGTAGATGTTGTGGCCACAACAATAGGAAACACACTGGAAGAAACAATTATCTATGTCAATACAATCTAGGTCATTTGCTTCAAATCTTAATGTTAAGGATAATCTCATAAACTCAAGGAAACTCCCGCTAGCCACATGTACCACAAAGCTGTCGAATTTCCTAACAAATATAAATCCATATTTCAAGTACTTGTCTAACATACCATTTTCGAAGAGAAAATTAATGAGGTTAATCCCTTTAATTGGCCATACACTTATGATTGGCTATGGTTTGACCATGGTTTTTTACTTTTATAACAAGCAAACATCCTAATAAGTGTGTTCCTCATATCTCTTCTCTTAGCATTGTTTTACTAATAGCAAGCGTCCATAGCCCTAACAAAGCTTCCTTGGTACGATACAAGCATGGCCCCATTGTTAGCAAGCTTTCATAGCCTCATCGGGTTTAATTGTACTTTCCACACTAAGTACATGTTTTCAAATTCCTTTTCATTTACATAATACTCGCCCTTTTTTTATTTTGTGTATAAATATGCGTATGAAAATAGGTTGTGAAGAAAGTAGGGTGATACAGGAGTTCCTTTGATTTTCTAAGTGGATGTTATGCATTTACGTTTAACCCAAAGGTCTCCCCACAAAACATCATAATGGTAGCCAACTTATAAGTGTGACTTGCATGAAGCTAAAAACAATATAGATAGACACTTTCCTCTACTCATGGATTGCATTGCATTGTTTAATAGGCACACATGTTCCACCATAACTATCATTCAATTACCAACAACTTATAACTTCATACATGTATTTTAGACAGAGAATATCATTCTTTCCATGAACAAGGAGGATCCAAAATGCTAAAAATTGATAGTCTCAAATTCTAATTAAAATGACTTCATTTCTTAGAGCTCGACGAGAGCTTTCCAATGCAATTTGAATGACCTTAAACAAACGTCATATGAGGAAGTTATGGTTTTTCAAAGTTTTGGAAAAAAACAAGGAAAATGGGAAAAAAGAGGTGAAACGTGGCCATCCATATAGCTGAGAGGACATAGGGTGATGTCATGATGATGTCATCATGCTGACCTGGCAGCATGATGGGTTTCCATGTGTCACTCAGTTTTGGTGTTTTTAGCACCCAATTGAACCAATAAAAAATTGCCACATGGCATTCGTACGATGACGTGGCAAGTATAGTTAGGTGGTGATATGGTGGTGACTGTGCAAGAAGCAAGTCAGTGGCAAAGTTCCACATGGACTAGTTAAGAGGTGCCATGTGGCACTCCCAAAATTCATAAGGAGGGATACAGTTCGAAAAATTCAGTGTTTTTTATAGTCATGTATATATGGAAGGGATTTACGGGGTTTGAACCCATGAACTCCCATTATAGTCCATCAACCCTACCAATGTGCCACAAGGCACAATTTATTATGCAAACGGAAAAAAAAAAAAATTATTTAAGTTTTTCATAGATTCTCGATCAGTGGTTGGGCGACCCACGCCCTATTTAAATGGGCACACAAATTGATTTAGAGTACACACACATGCATGGATCCTAAGGTGGGAATTTTGACAGTGTGTAGGAGTTGTACATTTGTCTCAAAATTCATGCCAAGGGTTTTGCATCGTTTTGCATGCCAAGAGTTTATGGTCATGAGATTTTGAGGTTTCGGACTCTTTGAGAGAAGCATAGAGTGTTTATACTCAGTTTTCTCATTTTTCAAGAGGAATATGATGGTGATGTCAATTATGTTCTAAAGTAATCTATACAATTTTTCTTTGTATGAGAGTTGTAGTCTCATTTAGTGTGCAAAAGAGGGTCTTTGAGCACATATTCAAAACATAGTTGAGTTTATACTCATTTTTCTTGGAATTTTGAGAGGAATTCAGTGGTGACCTATATTTATAGGGTTGAGTAGTATCTTGGAAGGTCATTGTAAAAACACAAGTTTGATTCATTGTTGTATCAAGCATTTGAGCAATAATAGAGCGATCTCTCATTTGGAAGCAAACCCGGAGACATATGTTAGAAAAACAGGACTGTGAAGCAATAAAATAAAACAAATGCAGAAACAAAACATAGAAGACACACAATACAAGAGAGACACAGATTTACGTGGTTCACCCAGTGTGGGCTACATCCACCAGAGAAATTTCCAGGTCCTTCCTTTATTATTATCCAGCAAATGAAGGGATACAACCTACAGCAAAACCCACTGTAACTTCCTCTTCTTTCTCTCACAGTCTCCTGTCTCAGAATACAATATTCACCATCAACCATAGCTGCAATACATTTCCCTCATAAAAGAGGGTTGCCTTCTAGGGAAAAAAACCCTAACATAATCTCTACCGTTAGATCTGTGACCTTATAATGAACGGTCCAGATTTACAATG
>JASDQU010218624.1:0-18037 GCA_032191745.1 Picea mariana | reverse complement strand
TTCATTTGTTCATTGCTTATTTACTCTGCAGTTATTGGATAATAATGCTTCATTGATATAACACTTGGATTATATGGTTAAAAGGGGATAAATTGCTCTATTACTGATTCACCCCCCCCTCTCAGTAATCCAACACTTGTGGGACTAAGACCTTATGTCATGTGGGGCCTCGCGTGAAAGGCACTAGGAAACCAACAGGGGTGCCTCGTGGGACACTAGTAGTTTGACTCACGGGGGTCAACCGAATTAGGATTTTTACAAAAAAACCTATCTCTCCTCTGCGATCCCAAAACTACCGCACTTCACACTCTTTCACTACCTCATATTTCTCCATCTCATCCTTTCCAAATAGATCACTTACTCACATAGAAGATAATCAGTAAAATGTGTGTGTAAATGTGCTTATGAGAGACTTCTTGAGGTGTATATATATTTTTTCTATGTAACCTATTTCTTTAACTTTAGGGCTTCTTGAACTTTCTTGTTACAACCACTTTAACCTTTCATTAATGACTTGTAACTAATTAGGGGCTTCTTAACCCATATTTTGGGATTCCAACCTCATGACCTCAGAGCTCCTCAACCGTGAGGAACTACGTGACGTTCCACCTACAGTTGGAAACAACATGATGGGGAATATCCATATATGAGTGTGTTACCTACATTTACACTGTCCTTCTTGCCTTGATTCATCAAACAACTTCAGGATCCATGACCACACCTATGGGTTTCTTATAGACTTATTCAAAGTGTCTTCCCATGAAGGTCATGTTTAGAGATACACCATAAGGGGACCACTTTGGAAACTTCTCCAAATACACCCATCACATCTGTTGACATCAATGGAAACCAATTGTCCAACAACATCAATGCTGACCAACTATCCAACATAGACCACTAAAGGTAAACCCAAAAAATATCTAATCAATGACTCTATGACTGAGTCAATATTAACCCAACATGATGGCCTAGGTCTACTTGCTTGTTTGTAAATAAAATGTGTTTTGTACAATTTACTGAATGAATAAAAAAATAATTGAGTTGAATGTGCACACACAGAGATGGATTCCTCAATGATCAAATGGATCGACCTAGTGAGGCGAGACTAGTCAAAAAAAAAAGGGGGTGGGGTCCCCATGGTTGAGTCTATGTGGGGGTGGGAAAATGATGAGTTGGAATGTAGATGTTTAATTGATCACTACCACTGAAAACGAGTCTACAGTTAAAATATAAGTGTAGAATCATTGTCACTACCACTGATATTGTCACTACAAATGTCACCAATACATCAACCAACCTGTCATTGTCACTGTCACTTCAACCAACTTGTCATTGACACTGTCACATCAACCTGTGACTACCACAAATCTGTCACTGTCATTGTCACATCAACTTCTGACTACCACTATCACATCAACCTGTCATTAATGATCAACCAATCATCCAACATGTCATTGTCTTTATCACTGATATACTATCATCAACCAACCTGTTATTGTCTCTATCACTGATATACTATCATCAACCAACCATAACCAGATCCAATCATATGGATACCACACCCATCACCAAACCATGTACATCAACCATCGACCATGTACAATACCAATTATATCAACCATGTACCATAACACATACATCAACCATGTATCAAACTTATACCATACCATGCATCAACCTCAACATATACCAACCTCACCACGACATGCACCTCATACATGTACCAAGAATATGCCTCACACCATGTACCATGAGATGTGTCTCAAGCATATACCATATCACTCATGATATGTATCAATCATGCCATACACCATGTACCATAAGATATCATTAATGATGCGCCTCAACGAAGTACCATAAGATGTGCCTCAAGCATGTGATAACATCACCATGACATATACCAAACTAGATACCAATATAGCCATATATACCTCTAACAGTGTATCATATCATCACTAATGTGTACCATGCACAATCACTACCATGACATGCCTCAAGCATGTACCATAACAACATAAGCATAAGCCTCGAAACTAACACATAAAATACCTTTGATTATGTAGCAACCCTGATGCATCAGATAACATATAAATAAGCCAACCTGGGCATCAACAACTTGTCACAAGCATTCTTTCCCACTTTTGTCTTGTCCTCGTGGGATAAGACCTGATGTCACGCAGGGCCTTGCGTGACATGCACTAGGAGACCAATAGGGGTGCCTCACAGGACACTAGTAGTTTGATTCACAGGAGTCAACCGAATTATGATTTTTACAAAAAAACCAATCTCTCCTCTGTGATCCCGAAACTCCCGCATTTCTCACTCTTTCACTACCTCATATTTCGCCTTCTCAACCTTGCCAAATAGATCACTTACTCACATAGAATATATTCAATAGAATGTGTGTGTAAATGTGATTATGAGAGACTTCTTGAGGTGTATATATATTTTTTCTAAGTAACCTCTTTCCTTAACTTTAGGGCTTCTTGAACTTTCTTGTTACAACCACTTTACCCTTTCATTAATGACTTGTAACTAATTAGGGGCTTGTTAACCTATATTTTGGGCTTCCAACCTCATGACCTCATAACTCCTCAACCGTGAGGAACTACATGACGTTACACCTACCTTTGGAAACAACATGACGAAGACTATCCATATATGAGTGTGTTACCTGCATTTACACTGTTCTTCTTGTCTTGATTCCTCAAACAACTTCAGGATCCATGACCACACCTATGGGTTTCTTGTAGACTTATTCAAAGTGTCTTCCCATGAGGGTCATACTTAGAGCTACACCATAAGGGGACCACTTTGGATACTTCTCCAAATACACCCATCACATATGTTGACATCAATGGCAACCAATTGTCCAACAACATCAATGATAACCAACTATCCAACATAAACCACTAAAGGTAAACCCAATAATGACCTATTCAATGACTCTATGACCGAGTCAAGATTAACCCAACATGATGGCCTAGGTCTACTTGCTTGTTTGTAAACAAAAAGTGTTTTGTACAATTTATTGAATGAATAAAAAAATAATTGGGTTGAATGTGCACACATAGAGATGGATTCCCTGATGATCAAATGGATCGACCTAGTGAGGCGAGACTGGTAAAAAAAAATAAGGGGTGGGGGCCCCAAGGTTGAGTCTATGTGGGGGTGGGAAAATTATGAGTTGAAATGTAGATGTTTAATTGATCTTGGGGAAGATGAGGGACCAATGTTTATGCAGAAGTGCGTTCAATAGAACAAATTAAAACTTGTGAAAATATAAGATTCTACAGATTTTGTAGCTAGCAATGAGACGAGAAGAAGCATGAGGTTCATTATCAATAGTGAGAACTACTTGGGATCTTGTTCTATGGGATAAAATAGCATGAATGCCAATTTTCTAGGAGAGCTAAAAGTTGATACAACCCAGTAGGTGGAAAACTACTGAAAAACAACAACCATGTGCAAGTAGAAAAGGGTGAAGTCATTGTGACAATAGGAAATGTGATCCTAGAGGTATATGTAGGGGAATATTATTGGTAATGAAATTAAGCCAGAGAGAGTGACTATATGCTAGTTTGAAGAAATGAATACCTGAAGGGGTCGTGGAATGGAGAATGTTAGAGAGTCGAGATATGTGGAAGGTGAAAGCAAACTAGAATATTCTTGGTTTGTTAAAGACAAACAAGGAAACAATTGATAAGATCTATATTTGTATTGTGTCGAGTTTGAACGTGTGTAAGGAACTTATCATCCATTTCGCTTGTCATGATATATATGTTTGGTGCCATACACAAATATTGTTTATCCACTCGTGAAATAAGCCAGGACTTATATCAAGATTATATATTGTTTGAAATTGGGCAATTATAACAGGCCTAAATGTTTTACAGAATTATGTGCATCTATTGTTGAAGACATTGAGAAAGGAAATGTAAGATTGTTTATTTTTATTTTTGTATCCTGTATTATTTTTAGTATCATGTTAAATATTTAGTTTTATTTAACAAGGAAATGTTATATTTTATTTTTACATGATTGTTTTGAATGACTTTCACATATGTTAGTGGGGATTTTCTCTATAGATAAAAATATCATGGAAGTCATCAATGCCTTTCATATCGATAAGGCACAAGAAATAAGGAAAATGAAACAAAAAATAACAGATGTTGAAGTTGTAAGAGTAGACATACAAGAACATGAGAAGAATAAACAAGAGAAACACAAAAGAGTGTTGGCCATGGATGATTTCATTCCTATTGATTATGAAGAAATAGTTGATTTATATGAAACCCATTTAAATCATAAGAGGAAGAAATAAAATGTTGTTGATGATGAAGAAATCATCGTTAGCTTTGAATATTATAATGAAATTTCTAAAGGTAGCAGAGAAATAATAACACCATGTGTTGATCTAGAGGATGGTATTACGAAAAAAGAAGAAAATGTCATTCAAAATAGATTGAGGACGATGAACTTAGTTGATGATGACCATACATTTCAATTGAATGTGAAACAACTTTATAAACCCACAAAAGGGCAATAAAAATATCAAATTAGAAAACCACATCACTTGTATATTCACAATTTGAAAGCATTGATTAGGTACAATACATATGCACATGTGGTTGACTACCTAATTCTTGCTGACCCAATGGAAGTTCCTAGCAGGGATGAATTTGATAGATCAAAATGTTTTGACTACAAATATTATGTGATTGGAGGAAATCATTTTGGAGAGGCTAGAAGAGAATTGATGCAAGAATATCCCAATAACTCTCTTTTTGAGACAATCAAAAGCATAATTTATGATGGTTTATCAGATTCATAAGTGAATTTATTAGCATGGGATCATAACATAGATAATGATTACATGATGTCCATGAATTTCATTCAAAGGGTGAGGTTTATTCATAATGATTTTTTTGAAATATGTCATGGGGAGAGATCAAATGTTGATGCTAAGTTTCAGAAGCAATGTTGTATGGAAATAGGATTCCCAATTGATGATGAAAATGCAAAAGAAAAAAATCGCAAAGAAAGTGATGTATTCATAGCTGTGGATAGTTATTTCCAATTGGGATTTAGAACTGGATAGGTATGGGATTTGATAGATGAGATATCCATCCTATGGGAAAATATTGGTATAAAACATCAAAGAGTTAAGAAGGATAAACCCTTAATATGTAGCACAAGTAAGACATGTTCTGAAACCAAGAATATGCCATAATATATGACTATAACACCTTGGAGAATGATACAAGGATTGAAGGATGAGAAAATTATCACGTGTAAGGTCGGGTGAATTTTCAATGGAAGAAATGTGTGATGAATTTAAAAATTAAGTTTGTTGAGTTATTTTTTTTTATGTTAGGACAATAAAATTATTTTTTTTAGTTTAACATATCAATGTTCAAAGTATTTTATTATATATATCATTATAACACTATTTATTTATTTTAGTTAGTCACAAGGTGTATATGAGAATACAAGAGGAAATGGTTAAGATGTTGAATGATGAGAGTTGGGATGATGTTAAGCTCAACTATCCAGATTCAAGCTCTACAACAATATTGAAACATTTTTTTTTTCATTCAAAAAGGTATGTTGATTTGTTACATTCATATTATTTGTTTGTATATTAATTTATTTATATTTTATTAGTTATAGATATATAACTATATGTTTGTTTGTTTCATTAAACATGCCAAAGAAGAATGCAGATGGAGTACTTGAAACCTTCAAAAGTTTTATTCAAAAAGACAAGTTTGAAAGAGAAAGAAGGAGATGTGTTCAAATGGTTGAACTTGATGACACCATTGGTCACTACATTTGGAATGGGCTCGTCAGTGTTTAGTATAAAATGATATTAGGTGATTGTGATTTATGGAACTCACAACATCACCATTTTGGAGATTTTTGTTTTTTCATTTAGACACACAACACAGATTAGTACAATCAAGCTTCAAGGGAAAAGAAATGACAATGAGGCAACTTATTTGGTAAGATATTGAAAGTGTATGTTTAGCGATTAAGATTAGAAATCAATTTTATTAATTCACAAGTTAACTGAATTTGCACTTATTTATGTTATAGGCACAAGCCTAATATTCAGAGCTCCAATAGAGAACCATTTACATGTGATATTGAGAGTGTACATATTGCAACATGGACAAAAGATTATTCTTATAATTCTACTATTGTCAATGTAAAGGATGGAGGGAAGCCAAATAGTTTATTGGTTTACAATGCTGTGGTTATAAAACTAACATATGAGGAAAGTTATTTGAAAGGAGAGATAGTTAACATTTATCAAAAACCAAAAGCATTAATCAGTTATCTTACAGATACATTTTCAAATGAAGGAGATTGAGTTTTGGATTTGTTCTCAGGTTCAGGTAAGAATTATGATCTAACATTTATGAAATCATACTTCAATCTTTATTATTTTTAATTTATGTCTTTTTACATTATTTAACTTAATTATTTATTGTGTATTTGGTGATTAGGTACGACACTAGGGTGTTGCTTACATAAATGAATAAATTGCATAGCCATTGAAAGTGACTCACTACAATGTGGTTTTATTCAAGAAAGAATTAATGTTATTCCTCCTCTTCCAGATGAAATGCAATAAGTTGGCTTGAGGAAAGGAAATTTTAATGAATCAAAGGCGGAAAACTGTCAAAGGAACCTCAAGTGCCATTAGGAGGTTTGATTGGAAAGTATCACTTTGAAGAACTTGCAGACATCAAAGACCCAATGGAAAAGAAAAATGACACAATGGAAGTAGGAAATGATGTCCAAGAAGATGATAATGTGTCTGTTGAGAATGATGAATTTTGGATATATGATATTTTTGATTAGTTTTAAGATTCCCTTGAAAACGATGCTCAATTTTGTAAATTTTTGATGAGCTATAACTATAATGTTTTGATTTTCAGATTTTAAAATAAGAATTAATATGTATCTATTGTTGTTTTATGATGAATCTTTTTTATTATCTTCTTTTTACTTTTATTCGTATCTGAATCACTATACTAGGGAAATTGACATTAATTGTTGTCATTTGTTACTTCAAATGTATAAAAATATGGAAAAATTGTTGATTTTTTTAAAAAATTTCACTTTGTTTTGTTCAATTATGTCCATAAAAATGATTTATTTGACATGTTATTTTAAATGGATAGGTACCAAAATGCAAAGTTTTTATTTTTATTATATATGGCTTTAAAATGTATATTTTCTTGCTAAATATGTATTGAAGGAAAGGTAAACAATGTGTTAAAAATGATATTTTCCACTATATTTAAAAAGTATAGAACCATAAATTAATTAAGGAGACACAATTATATGAAAAATATTAATTTCAAAAAATTAATCAATATACAATATTTTTAACATTGAAAGAAGCATGTCCTTGGATGGGGTGTTATTGCAGACCAGGTGTCAAGCGGATAAGACAAGTGACGACCACCATGGCTCCAGCCACGTGACAGGCACATGCCACCCCCTCTCGCCACCACCATGGATTTAAATTAGCCTCGCGCTAACCAAGGCACCATTAATCTTAATGCGCTCTACTCTGGCTATCCATCCCTTTGATGGATCAGAGGTATGGAACAAAATTTACTCTGCTTGTGATTGTATTCCTCCACCAAATATTTCAGCATTATGAACTTCACCAGGTGTGCTAACAACTTCTTTCATCCTCGACTGAGTCCTTCAGCGGACTGCGCTTCCCCCAACTGTTCCTTCTCTACCTCTCCCTCCTTCCCGTGCTTGATATCCTTTATAACGTCTCAGACATGCCGGGACAAAGGGGGGAATCCAAACGCGGCTCGACTTGGCAACCTAGTCGACCGCGCTTGGCTATTCGTCCCCTGCCTACACCCTCCCACAGTTATTCACCCTCTTCACCCTCCTCGCCATCCTCTTCGATGCAGTCTGGCCATAGCCTCAACAACCTCCCACCCCTCTCCTCGCCTTTTGCATGCAGGCTTGAATGGTTTGATCTCTTCGAAAACTCTTTGGGTTTCAACCCAGGGCCACTCTCATATTTGGCCTCCACCTCATAGCCAATTCCAGTCGGTCCTGCCAATTTTCCTGTGAACACGCCACCCCATTCACCCCCACACCAAACAAAATGTGGCCAAACTTAGAGTCAAGGCTATGGAGCCAACCATGGACCACAACAAGAGCCTCACTCCAGTGCCGAATCTGCATCAAGCTCCAAATTGCAAGAAGGCCTTGCAATTCTGCAAGGCTTGGTCTTTGAATTACGACAGGACTTGGATGATCTGCGATTTCAAATGGAGATCTTGGATGGGAAGGCAACTCAGTTCCTGCAAATTCTCTCAACATTGCAGGCAGTATGTCACCCCATAGCTGGAGAAGCAAATGCAACTGAGGTTGAGCCACCGATTCTGGCGCCAGCTGCGCACGGCACTATGAAGGAAGAAGTGACACCAGTCGAGGAGGAAGTAACACTAGTCAGGGACCCAACGCCCAACGCCACCTCTCTAGATGTGTGGCCACACTACAATCCTACCACCTAATTTTCATAGGTGTCTCTATGCATGGTTAGTGTGGTGTTTAACTTTTATTTTGCCACATAGGGCCTATAGTCATATTTGTTTGTTTCAACTTATGTTAGTGTTAGAATAAATGGTAATTTGGTCTCCCACAGGGGTTTGTAATTTTTGTATTTAGATGATGTAAATTTTATGATTGGTGACTTAAGACTTTGGTTCTTGACCTGTTCGGCTGGCTGAACTAGTTTTCCCTTGGGGAAGTTCAGTTTTTACAGTTTGGAACAAAACGATGATACTGTAATTTCTACTTTTTGAAGCATTTTTATACAATCTTACTTACAAAAAAAAACATTGAAAGAAGCATGGAAAAATGATTAAAAACATCGTTGAAAAAATAATGAAAATAGATGAAAAAAACACCATTGAAAAAAAATGAAAATTTTGAAAAAAGATGAAAAAATAAGCATTTAAAAAACTAAAGTGGATACATTATGGATAAGAAGATTTAAAATATCAAAAATCAACCTAAAAAGGGAGGGGGGGTGCTACCGGTAGCACAAATTTTCAAAATGAGGTAAAAAATGTGACCCCCCCAGAAACGAGAACTTTGTAGAGTTCTCGTTAAGTTGGTAACTATGTTTGTTAACATAGTTTAACACTTAGTCATATATAAGCATACATCCCTGAACATGAGAAACCAAGAGAACAACCATGGAACACATGAAATACCTAGACAAACATAGTCTGGGCGGCACAAACTGTGCCTACCACCTGTCTAAGTCTTTGTTATTGTGAAACAATTATAATATGAGAACTATCGTCTTAGTTTACAACTTCCACAAAGTCACACGACTCGCCTCACCTCACCAGGACACTCATACATATATTGGTCACATTAAGAATCTTTTCCGCAACCGTTTCCACAACCTCCTAGACTGCACCGCAAATGTGCCCACAATTGCAGACTTGTTGTCCCTTCATTTCCGTAGAATTTCACCAAGCTAACACATATTTTGCTTCTTCCTCAGACATGCATCCAACAAACCTACGTTTCCAGACTTCCCCAAAACCTCCCAAAGCATCCCACTCTTGGCTACTTGTCTTCCATCTTGGAAACTCTTCCTTAGTTCATTGCTTTAGACTTGCCTCAGATTTGTTCTCCAAATATCTTTCCCAAATTCCATGCCTTTGTTTGATTGTGCACCCTTGTTCTTATAGGAACTCCAAATGTCACTTATGTGAAACATCATGTATTTTGGGTGTGTCACACCCCTTCGTGAACCCACACTCATATGAATCGTCACACCCCTCCATGGACCCAGTGTGCCCATCCAAGCCCATGCGCCTATCAATGGATATGTATCTTGGACTGATGCGCCCCATCCTTGGGTGTGCGTTGATTTCCTTGTGTGCTCTATTGTGTCAATTGTCATGACTCCTTATGGGTGTGTCGATGGGGTAATCCAACCTATTTGGCGTGCCCATGTTGCCGAGGGAAGACAAGTCCACTCCTTGGGCAGACAAGTCCACTCCTTGGTCATGTTCCCAAGTTTCCCCACCCTTGCCCAAACACAACCCAAGTTTCCTTCAATCATTCTAAGGAAAGTAAGGTGTGTGCCCCCTTGGTTTCACACATCACCATCATGTTCCTAAGGTGCTCCTGCTCACACCCAAACGTCTTCCTTCACCCAACCAATCGCTTCTTCCTTTTGCTCTTCATCTTTTCCGTCTCTGAATATTCCCAAGGAGTGCACATGCTCGGTGGATGTCATGGGAGACCTTGCAATGGAGTTATTATTGATGTGATACATAAGGTTTTGGTCCATGAAATTAACACATCTACATCATCTAAGTAGTTTTGGCATGCATAATATTACCAAATCACATGCCCATCTTAAGTTTGTGAGATATTTATATCAAATCATTTTGTTATCTCACTCCCTTTATTGCACCCAATGGTGTTATGGATGATGACAAGAGAGTTGCATAAATCCTTTTGTGTTAGTGTCAAAATGATTTCTATTATTGTTGATGTAGCAAAAATACCACATTGGTAAATTTTCTTTACCACTCTATCAAATGTGTTGCAAGCATGCTACTAAATGGAGTTGGGATCTTGTTGAATCAGTCAAGGAGGGGGTACTTGATGGAAAATTCCACATTTATATGTGAGGAAATTTGGTTGAGGATATTAGTCTTTAGCTCTTAGTGCCATGGTGGGTTGGGAAGTGGTGCTTGGAAACAAAATACTTTCTTTATGACCCCACATTCTTACATAGTGTGACAACATGGTCCATGAATAAAAAAAATTCATAAAACTTTTTACAAGTCAAATAATTTCAATATGTGTTTATAGATAAATTTATAGTTAAGTCAAATAATTTCAATATGAATTTATAGATAAATTTGTAGTTATTAATGTTTATTTGATAATGTGAACTAATTTTTGTTAATTTTTTTATATGCAAGGAAATTCAAAGGGTCGAAATTCACCTCGAGAAATATTGCAACAATTAATTTTGTACATTTATTATTATCAATACCACCTATTTAAAAAAATCCATATGTAAGAACATTAAAATAGGAGTGATTCATAGTCAATATCAGTTCTAAAGACCAATATTTGTGTAATTTCTTGATGATGTCAATATGCACTCTTCTAACGCAAAAAATACTAATATCAGTTTCGAGTATATTATTAGCAATGATTATAATTTTATAAGTGTAATATCATTAAGCTCAGTTGATGTTTAAAAAAATGTAAGAGCAACTTTTTTTCATTATAACTATTATCATCCATATTAAAAAATGTTGTGATTTAACCAAACATATTTGTAATACAAAATGGATATAGGATGGTTGTTTTTAAGTACCAAATATCTAAATAATAAATCACCACACAAGATATAGAAGAAATCTCACTTTCTTACTATCAAACCCTTAAGGTATGACAACACCATACAATCGATCATTTTAAGGAAGGGATCCACTCCTAATCACTTTCCTCTTTGAGGGAGAAACCTCCTAATGAGCTATGCTCCAAATACAATACTTGTCAACATGTTCATTACATTGTTCATACCCATTTATATAATACTACCTACCACCTAAGAACAATATAGAGGAGGAACCTTCTAGTAATCTCTCTTACATTTATTGTGTTCACACTATGCCTTATTTATTAATGTGGCATTCATACATGTAACAATACATATCTATTGTTATTCCCCTTAGGTACCTCCCCAGGTAGCCCATATTATCCCCCCAACTACACTACATTCCATCCCCCTTATGAAAGCATTATTCTCAACACTTGTTATGAGGAATTACAACCATATATTAGGGTCCCATGGATAAGCATGGACCATAATGTTGAAATAGGTTGGAGAACCAGGGTCCAATGTAGAAGTGATATCCACCATGTTGAAGTAGTCCAAAAACCACTATAAACTTGGGTCCCATGTCCAAGTTCTCATGTGAATTCCATGTTGAAGAAATTGGAACTCAATAGCAAAGTGGAAATGATACTCCAAAGATCAACACTGGTCATATTGATCCAAATATGTAGAACTAGAAAAAAAATAATCCACTAGTATTGGAGAATAATAAAACTAAATAAGAGTATGCATAGAAGGCTCTTTCCTACTATCTAGGATGTGCTCCACATAAGGTGGAGTAGATTCATCTAATAGAATATGAAAGTGGTTTTCATCCCATAAGTGACAATTATCCATATACTAGTCATCAAAATCAACCCCAAAATAATACCAAGCATATGTTTCTTGATTATATTCTATTGTGGTGTAATGGTTGATGATCTCCATGTTATATCTCTCCTACCTTGCAAGTTTGATCTCTTTAATATTTTGAATTTTTGTCTTGAGGGATTCCATCTCCCATCGACTTCATTAAGGCACATGAGGATTTGAGAGAGAATATCCATTGGAAACACCACATATCATATACCAAATAAATATCTAAAATATCATATCCAAAGACATTGATCTGGTATCAATCTGAGAACCCTATCCAAAGTTATGAGCTCTATAATTCCCCATCATCACAAACAACCCTAAGAATGGTTGATTTTCAATGAATGATATATTCACTTTCAGAGCTCCGATTTAGACGATTGCTTTTGAAATTGGTTTATTTTTTGAGAGGAACTCATATCTACAATATTTTGGGATAATTATGGACCAATTTCTATATAAACCTGCAAAATCGTGCAATTGTCCTCGGAAAAACCCTAAAAAATTGTTGATTTTAAATCAATGATATCTTGGCCTCTTGATTTCCGATTTAGAGGTTTTTTTTTAGAGTAGTTTTTTTTATAAGGGGAACTCATGTTTACAACCATATTCATCAAATTAGTCACATAAATCTACAATATTTGACTTGAGTGTCACAACCCTCTTTTTCTTCTTCAAAAAAGATGCCAAATAGAAAAAATTTGCCCCTTTTTCTCCATCAAAGAAATATCTCTGATACCACGTGTTAAGTACCAAATATATGAAAACAAAATAAATGCACGATATACACAAAGAAATATGGAAAATCTCACTTATTAATATGAAAACCCTTAGGGTAGGGAAACACCATACAATAGATCATTTTAAGGAAGGGATCCACCCTTGAGAACTTGCCTCTTCAAGGGGGAAACCTCCTATTGAGCTTCACTCCAAAATATAATACTTCACAACATGCCCATTACATTGTTTACACCTCTTTATATAATGCTACCTACCACCTAATAACATTCTAGAGGAGGAATCTTCTAGTAGGTGGAACCTTCTAGTAGGTGGAACCTTCTAGTAAGTCCTCTTACATTTATTGCATTCACACTATGACTTATTTATTAAAAGTGGCCTTCATACATAATAATACATCTCTACTATTATTCCCCTTGGGTACCTCCCTAGGTACCCCATATTATTCCCCTAGCTACACTACAGTTGTTTCCAATTGTCATAGATACTCCCATGTCTAGAAAGATGAGTTTTTTTCCAACTTCCAAATTTAATTTTTCCCATAATTTCTTTCATATCCTTGATTATATGAGTAGATGAGAACAAACTATGAACATAAAAAAGTGCAAAAAAAATACTTTTTAGGATAAGTTTTGATGTTAATTTTTTATTATCATCAATTGTAGAGTTGCAATGCTCTTTTTCTTCTTAACTACTTTCATCAATTCCTTCAAGTCCTAGGTAGACATCGCTAGATCCCAATGATTCACATTTCCTTGATTTGTATTCTCAAATGAGAATTATGGTCCATGTATAATCCTTGGAAACCAAGTTCATTTCTATTGGAAACCTTTTGTTAAATACCATGTCTACACAAATATGTGCATATGTAGTGTTTCATTTATGTTACATCTCCTTACTTCTAACATGAAAATTTCTAAGGAAATTTCCAATATTAGTAAGTGATTCATAACCCCCAATATGGAGAGGAATATTGGGGATCCTAACCCAAATAGGAGCCATGGAGAGAGAATCAATCACATGGTTGAAAGATAGAGCCCAAGCCTTCATGCATGGACCCGAGTTGCCCCATAAAAAATGAACTGAGTTGAGGATCTGGTATCTATCCTTTGATAACTCAAACTCGACAATGAAGAATCCTTTATCATAGCCATGGGTGAAGAACCCATCTTTGATTTCTAGTTTCTATGCATATAAAATTGACTGATGTAGATCTGGAAGTCTTGGTCAAAGACCATTAAATTGACATATGTGACCATTTCTTTTGTAAAAAAATAACTGAGATGCAATATTCTTCACAATAGGAATATATAGAGTAGGGGCCTCTTGAACCATATGGAGCCTTACATGTTGGGATCCACCATAATTTCCACTTTTCACCATGTCTTTGAATGAAACTCCAACAATTCCTAAGGATGGAACTACAATTGATCATAGGAGAAGGAGAACCTATTTGAAGAGATACACCATTTATCAATTGAGCAAGCTAGATGGAGAGTGTCTCCACTACCATAGAATGAGAAGTTGGGCACAATGAAGAACTTATTGATGGAGGGGTTTGCACAGAGGTTTGGATGGAGGGAGGAGAATAACTCAAAGAGGGGGCATAGATTCCCATTGAGACAGAAAAAAAGATGCAATGTTCATCTATGGACAAACACTAATGACCATGCTCAGTGTTCATCTATGGCCAAACACTAACCACCATGCTTTGGATCTTGTTTGTTGAAACTACATTCTTTAAAATTACATATTGAAATTATGTAAGAAAATTAAAATGAGAGAGAGTCACATCTAATGTAAGTTCCACTAAATAATGATAATTTGTATAATTTCATATTTGAAATCTTGATCTTGATGGAGTGGATGAATTCTGTACACCCCCCCCCACACATATATATATATATATATATCAACACCACTTAAATAAATAGTATGGATCATATATCTCCCTCACAAATGTAAACATTAGCTACATTAACATTAATTTAATTACATTCTAGAATCATCATAAGTAAAAAAATTTATTCAAACAAAATAATAATGAGTTAAGATTGTTTTGGATTTTCCAAATATCTAATATAAGAAATATACACAAATTGTTTTTATTATAATAATAATAATCATTTATTTTTAATGTTACGACCAAGTCATACACCAATTTGGTGTATGAGACCCCTTGTTTGTGGGGTAAGAGACCCCCTTTGTACAAAGATTTGACTATTAAAGTTTATAAGATATAGATACCCTACTCCCCTTTGAATTAGAACATGTGACTTTCAAGAAATAAAGACATATTCTCAACCATTAGACTCAAATTGTATTCTAAAAAATAAATTAAAAACTTATTAAAATAATTATAAATAAAAAATATACATAAATTATTAAATTGTTTTTAAAAAAAAAAAAAAAAAATATTCTTAAAATAAAATTAA
This sequence comes from Picea mariana, assembly GCA_032191745.1. Taxonomy (NCBI): domain Eukaryota; kingdom Viridiplantae; phylum Streptophyta; class Pinopsida; order Pinales; family Pinaceae; genus Picea; species Picea mariana. Next base: position 2,575 of record JASDQU010218624.1, on the reverse strand, counting down.
AAAATCATTAAAATAATTATAAATATTAATATTGATTAATCAATTTTAATTAAATTTATAGATTAAAAAATTTAATAAAAATCTATTTTAAAAGTTTTCATAATAAATAAAATATTGTTTTTTTAAATGAAGTGGAAGGAAAACCTTGATATGCCTAACAAATCTGCATGTGTGAAAGTGAGACAACTAAAACAAGATTGTGAGAAAACCACTATAGTTCATGTGCCTAATTACCTTCTTAAAAGGTAAAAAAAAAATTTGTCAAAGAAATATAAAATGATCATATTATAGTGTGTGGAAAAATTGAGATATTCAATGATGGAATTTTAATGTAAGTGAAATTATAATGTGGAAACCATGGCATTTTTTTTGGAAGTTTATTAGTGATAAAATAATTTAAATTAAATTAATACATAATATATATTTTTTATATAATGTTGTTACAATTTTATAAAAGTAAATTGTTCAAAGTTTTAATTAGACACTACATTTATCAAATAAAATAAAATTGAAATAATAATAAAAAGAAATGAATTATTACCTAAATAAAAATATGTTATTATAGCTTCTATAAATTTCTCGTCCTTCAAATAGAACTTAGGAATTACACCAAGCACACTGATCAAACGCACTTAGGCTTTTAAATGACTGAGGTCTTTTTATTAGTATTATCCAGGTTCGAAAAAATAAAAAATTACAATAACCATAACAGTAATTCTGAACGCAGAGAAATCAGTATAGAACCAAGAATATATTGGACTCTATTCAAATTTAGAAATTAAGAATGATGAATTCTATCTCACTCATTTTGGGCAAATTCTGGGAAGTTTGATTTTGGCTCGTTCATGGACCCTTCAAGAGGCTTAGTGTTTGTTGGAGAAGTTCTAATGAGGAAAGAGATATGGAAATTGGATGCTACAAATATGGAATTCATGTACAAAGTTATTTATATCCAAAGAAGCTCCAAACGATTATTTTGAATTCTTTCCACTCTTTTCTGTTATAATTGAATTGGGGAGTGAGAGTGCAACCCAAGGTTTGAGAGAGTGTATTGATGAGTGGTATACATGTATATGAATTATTTTCAATTCTTCGTACTCTTTGCTATTATAATTGAATTGGGGAGTGATGAGAGAGTCTATTGATGAGTGGTATATATGTATATGGTTGTAGGAGCTGATTTTAATGTTAAATGAATGTTTAATATTCAATTTATGATTTTTACATGAGTGGAGAACTCATCCAAGCAATGTGAAAATCCCCATGGTCAATGAGCAATTTTTTGGTGTAAGATTTCATTAGCTTGATGTGATTGATCTTTGAACTCATAAAGCAATGTGAAATTTTCCATGACCAATGCACAATTTCTTGGTATAAAATTCTACTAGATTGATGTGATTGATCTTTGATGTGATTAATCTTTGGGCAATTTGATCCATCCCCATTCTAATGAATCACATGGCTTTCTATTCATTTTAAATAATTCATGGAATGTATATTAATTAACAATGAATTTTAATGGTTGATTCAATGCTTTGTGTTACACATAAATAGATCTACTTAACTAAAAGATTGTTAATAATAGTGTTATTGAATTTTAATGGTTGATTCACTGCTTTGTGTCACACATAAATAGTTTTACTTAACTAAAAGATTGCTAATAGTAGTGGTATTGAGAAGACCATTGAAAATATCATTTCCATCCTAACATTTAGCATTCACACTCATCTCTTTCATTTATTTATGGTTCTCATCATTTAAATGAATTTGTGCCATTTAATTAAAATATACATTTAAATGTATTTGTGCCATTTAATTAAAATATAGAAGTTGTGTTTTAATCATTAGTTATGGAAAGTCATGTGAATTTAATTTTTTTTATTGATCTTTTGAGTTGAGATACTCTCTTATTATTTTCCATCTAGTACTCTTAGTGCTTATTAACTGCTTGAGAGAGAGGGAGTGTTGTCACTATCTTAATGAATATTTTTATCATTGGAAAATTTATTGATTGAGAATATTGGTGAAGTGGAGAGGATGAAACATCTAAAAGAATGGATGCATTTCTTCCATGAAGTTTGAATATTACTCGTATTAAGATATGAGCCATTGAAGCATGCTTCATTCTCCAAAATGAACAAAGTGAAAACAATGGATGCATTTATTTCATGAAGTTTGAATCTTACATATATCAAGATAGGATCCATTGAAGCATGCTTCATTCTCTAAAAGAAACTAAGTGAAGAAGACATCAATCATTGTTTCTATGAAATCAATTAATGTAAGGATAATGTGATTTCCAAGCAAATTCAAAGGTGTATAATATTATGATACCACTTGTTCTGTACTCAACAATATGTGAAAGTAGAACATAAGCATTAACTTGAATATAATATATCCACACAATAGAAAAAAAAAAAATGAACACACAAGAATTGTAGAGGAAACCTTTGATGTAGGGTAACATCATTAATTATTCCTTATCGATATAATCACCCCATAAGTCATGCTTGTTACAATTACAATATTCTTCAAAATTCATCCCATTACATCGCTTCTACTTCTTTATATAATT
>JASDQU010218621.1:1011-11115 GCA_032191745.1 Picea mariana | reverse complement strand
GGAGGAACTCAACGCAATGGGGACCATTGCTTCCTAAGGGGGGAGGAATGATCCAGGTGGTTCCACTTGGACCCCCACCATTGCTTCTTTCAGTTTTTCAGTTTCCACACAGTTTACTATTTTTAGCAGTTTTTCGGGTCCTGAACTTCCGTAGCTGTTTTGAGGCCTTAAACTTTTTTTTTTGGGAAAACATGGGGAAACATAAATTGTAGATCATGTTTCTCACCCAAAAGTTGTAGTCCTCAGATAGGTCTTTCTAACAAGGTATGGAACGCGTCAAATGGAGATCGTATGCCAAAGTTATGTCCCTGGGAAGTTGATGTACCAACTTACCCAAACGGAGCCCATAGTCTTGGCGTTTCATCTCCTAGGGTTAGGTATTTGGATGTTTAGGGTTTTCCATTATTTCTCAATAATAATAGGCCTTCAAGCCTCATGGTAGCACAGTTCAGAGGCCAGTAGTCGCCACATCTCTTCTCAGAGATAAGCTACCAACGCCCTAGCTAGTTTATTTCCATTATGTCTGTAAGCATATTTCAGTCATTTGTTATTAATGAAATGAAGTCTTATTTCCGCTGCATCTCTGCATTTATGTGTGTTTCTGTATGTCATTGTGTTCCTACATAAATCCAAATCATCGACAGTTTCTCTGGGTATAATCAAATTGTTGTAAACGAACAAGATAAAGGAAAAACAGCTTTCACTACACCCTGGGGTACATTCATGTATGATAAAATGCCTTTTGGTCTAATGAATGCAGGTGCCACTTTCCAGCATGCTATGGATATCACTTTCATTGGTGAAAGAGACAAGTTTGTAGTTATCTACCTCGATGATCTAACCGTTTTTTCTAAGTCTGGCAAAGACCATTTAATACATCTCAAACAGACTTTCGAAAAATGCTGCAGGTTCGGTCTGTCTTTAAACCCTAAAAAGTCTCACTTTTCCATGCAGGAAGGTAAACTCTTGGGCCATATTGTGTCCTGAGATGGAATTAAAATTAATCCCAGCATGGTTCAAGCTATAGACACAATAAATATTCCTAGAAATCTAAAGGAAATCCATTCATTCTTAGGAAAGATAACCTTTTTGAGAAGGTTTATTCCAAACTTCATTGAAATTGTGAAATTAATCACAGGTATGTTAAAGAAAAGCAGCAAGGTAAAATGGATAGCAAAGGCCAAAGAATCATTTGAACGTATCAAGAGGGTTATAAGCGAGGTACCTGTACTGGCAAGCCTCGACTATCTAAAGTATTTTCTCATTTTCTCATTCGCTTCTGAGCACACTATTTCCACGGTGCTCCTCCAGAAAAATGAGGAAGGTTTCGAACAACCGATAGCCTTTTTCAGCAAAAGTCTCAGAGACGCAGAACTAAAATATGATATAATGGAAAAACAAGCATATGCTATGGTAAAGGCGTTAAAGGCTTTTAGGATTTATGTATTACATTCCAAGATAATCGCATATGTACCTACTAGCTCTATAAAAGACATTTTAGTGCAGCCTAAAAGTGATGGCAGAAGGGGACGGTGGCTCACAAAAATTCAAGAATTTGATCTAGAAATAAAGTCGACGAAGCTGATAAAAGGTCAAGGTTTGGCTAAACTCTTAGCTGAATCCAAATTCAGAGCCCTCGGCATAAATAGCATACAGGGATGTGGAGAAGATGAAGATATGAACGAGCTCTACGAGAAAATGAGTGAAGTCAAAATCGAAGAGAAGTTTACATCCTCTGACTGGTACAAAAACATAGTATCTTACCTACTGACTTTGAAGTGCCCAAGTGATTTATCTCCATCCAAAGCCCGAACGCTAAAACTACATGCGGTCAAATACTGTATATCTAAAGGTAAATTGTTTTGGAAGGACCCACTTGGCTTCCTGCTAGTTTGTTTGGTTGAATCTGAAATAGAGAAGGTCATAAGCAAATTCCACGAAGGAATGTGTGGGGGACATCATGCTTGGAGAGCGACAGCTTATAAAATCTTGAGGGCAGGGTATTATTGGCCTAAACTTTTCTCGGATGTAAATGCCAAAGTCGGGGCTTGAGACCCTTTCCAACTATTCACAAGCAAGAATAAACTCCCAACATTACCTTTAGTTCCATTCAAAATAGAGGCTCCTTTTCAGCAGTGGGGACTGGATTTTATAGGCGAAATTAACCCCCATTCCAGCGCTCAACACAAATGGATCCTAACCACCACAGATTACTTTACTAAATGGGTAGAGGCTATTCCTACTAGGAGGGCTACAGATTCGATGGTAATAGATTTCCTTGAGGAAAACATTTTATCTAGATTCAGCTGCCCCCGAAAAATAGTAATAGATAATGCTCATGTTTTTAAATCTATGGCTATGATCAGTTTCTGCCAAAAGTACAATATTGTACTCAGCCATTCTACGGCATATTACCCCCAAGGAAATGGACTGGCTGAATCTTCGAACAAGAGTCTGATCAACATAATTAAGAAAGTGTTGAACGAGAACAAGAGATCCTGGCATGTACATTTAAAGTACGCACTATGAGAAAATTGGATTGGCACAAAAAAATCCATCGGCATTTCTCCTTTCCAGATGGTATACGGGACTGACGTGGTATTACCTATAAACTTGACACTTCCCGTGATGAAACTATGGCAAGATGAGAAAGAAGAACCAAACCACATCACAAGGAGAATAAATTAGCTGATTGAATTACAATAGCACAGGGTCGAGGTGGACGAAAGATTGCAAAAATATCAAGACAACATGAAAACGTTATTTGACCGTAAGACAAAAGACAGAGAGTTTCTTCCAGGTGATTTGGTCTTAAGAGGGGATGCTAGGAAGGAAGATTCAGCGAAACATAGTAAATTTGATCATATTTGGTATGGACCATTTAGAGTTGCAACTTCCGAAGGAAAAAATTCATTTTTATTAGAAAATCTGGATGGTAAAATCTTCAACACCCCTGTCAACGGGCGTTATCTAAAACACTACATGACATAATTAGTTCTCTGAGATTTTCCATTGTATATACCGGTTTGTATTTTCTTTCTATTTCATGATTCCCTTGAGGTAAGTTTTCAATTTTTATTAATGAGGTCAATATAAATAGAGATGCACAGTTTTTAAATACATTTAATTTTTTTAAAAGGACACTCTTTGTGTTTACAGGTTTTCGGTTTGAAAACTAAACAAACGAATGGAGAAAACAGAAGGTCATGTATCGGAGATTTGCATTCGTCGAAAATAGGTGACAGAAAAGGTTTTTGGTTATTTTAAAAAATGGTAAGGTAAAGGTAAAAACTCCTGAAAATTATGTCCCTTAAGAAAGCAGAGATCACCAAAACATCATAAAAGTCCCATAAATCTAATGTTTTTACTCAATTGATTACTAAAAAGTACAGTTACTCACTCTGGATCCTAATATTTTTAACTTAAAACACAGATAGGTGGTAGTTAAAACAAACAAAAAGTGAAGCATCTCTGGGGAAGGGCTTTCAAAAAGCGGTTTTAATTTTTGATCCCTGCCCCTCAGCATACAAGCATTTGTCTATCACCTTTCTTTCGGTCTTCAGAATTGTCTTCTTGAAAATGCCAAATGTCTTTTCGGATTTATATACGTAGGGAGAAGAGATTATGTTTAAACTTTGAAAGTTGTAAGCATTTTTTGGAAAGAAGGCTAGTATTCACAACTCCTCGGTCTCTTACTAAACAAGTTATACGTAGGTGGATCCTAACTTTTCTAGGTTTTTCAACAGTTTCGAAGGGTTAAGGCTTACTCAAAGGAAAACCCCCAGAAAAATTTTTCCCCTTTTTCTCCCTGCAAACCAAGGTGTTTTGAAAGTCAAAGGAAGGTTGGCACTGAGTAATCAAAGTAATTTGATAGACCTACATTGCAAATATTACGTAGATATCTCCCCTCATACAACCTGATTGCCCCCACTTTGTATTCTAAAAAGAAAATTATAAGACAGATGATGAAAGGAAAGTCATATCTAATTGTACATCTAGTCTGAAGAGACAATGAAAGGAAATTCAAAAATTATTGCCCTCGTCTCAGGATTTAAATGTATAAATACATTTCGAAGTGGTGAAAGGAAATTCAACAAAAAAAGGGGCAGATAACTTCACCGAGGTACTGAACAGGCCCACTAGTAGTGAAGCAATATCCGAGGTATCTGTAAGGCTGTTATACACGAATTTCACTCGGCTCTGGTAATCAACTTTCTCGAGACTGGATCCACATTCTAAGTCCAGACGGGACTCCCCAATTAAAAAATTCCATAAATTTCGTTGGGTGTAAGCCAAAAACTGCAAGATCTGTTGGATTTCCTAGAACTGTTTTGATTTGTCCTAATGCAGACCTAAAATCAGTAAGGAGAAAGAGAAAGTTGCAAAAGGGACTGTAGTTGAGTGAGAAATATATTTGAGTATTGAAAAGCCTTACAGCAGTAAAAGACAAAAATCTTTTCATCCCTCTGTTTATCTTTTCCCTAAAGCAAGTTTCACAGAAGTGAAACCAGTGACTCCATTTACCCAATACAGGCACGTGGTCTACTGTTCTTCCCGCCTCATAGGGAAACGGGATCCCTAGTTGGAGAATATGTTGGAGCCGCCTTTTTCTTTTTTGGTTCAAATTTATTTTAAAGGTCAAATGTCGGTTCTTAAGTTCTTTTTCGCTTCGTGACATTCACCTGCTGAAAATCTCAATAGTCTCGACATGCGAAATAGCGGTAGATGTGATGTTTCACAATTTACCACTTGTTATCATTGAACGAAGGTTGTTTCTTTTTGTACCTCGGAATATCGCTCTTCGGGAGTTACAAGTCACAAGATTTACACACCCCAATGTGCGAGGTCACGAAAAGTTTTAAAAGCTTACCTCAGGTGAAAGCTAAAAGTGAGACCATGTAAACCCTAGTCAAGTGTTGTTGGGATTTAGCGTCTTGGCATTCACTTTCTCCTAAAACATTATCGCTAAAACTCCAAAACACGAAGCCACAAAACTTTTACCTAAGTAACCCAGGTTAGAGTCAGGGTTGATTAGTTTTGACCATGATTAAGTTTCTCAGGATTTCGCGACTCGGTTTACATTCCTCCCGGAAACGTTACCTTCGAAGTCTCGAGCCTCGAAGTCGCGATATAAATGAAAGCATAATTAATTAAAAACACTTAATCTTAGTTACGTCCTTGCTTAATTAAAGCTAATCATCGCAGTCTTGGGTTTTAGACGCTCAAAAGGTTAGAGTTAAAAGTCACGATACAACGAACGTCGAAATGTTGATTTAAATCTTGATTAAGGAAGCCAGTACAGCATAATCAATGTTTAATGCAAATGATAATAATGCACAGTTTACGAGGTAATTTCAAATGTTCCTTGTGCCAGCTTGTGCCATGAACCGTCGAATTTTATGGCATTAATTGGAAATAAGGCGAAACGCCAAAGTAAAGATATGGTTTTTATTGCCAAAATCTCTATCTAAATATGATTGGACCGTTCTATTCGTAAGAACATCTATGTGTTAAATGTTCGAAGATATAGATCTTTTGCTTCCTATTTTATTCATAAAGTTCATTTCTATCCTGCACAGAGAAGTTTTTCTCAGTAAGCTAACTTCTATATGTATATGCATTTTTATTGCAGAAGAGATAATTTACAATCCCCTATCATGGCCCCGCGAAAAGCATCCAAGGCAAGTGCTGAGGTTTTAGGAAAAGGTTCTGATAATGTTTCGGATATTTCACCTCGGAGCATTGATTCTGTGCAAACCTGGCCATACGTCTCAGACGTTTTGCAATCAGATGTGGTGAACTGTTCGGATGATTCCAGTGACAATGATAAAGATGACATGACTACCAAATACAAGATCATTGTCCAGGCAGAGATGCACAAAGTAGCAGCTAGGCCATGCCTTCTGCCCTACTATGACATGATCCGATGGGCGCTAGATCATGTAGACATCCCTACCAGAACCATCATCAATGAGAAGAAGGTCATTGTCAGGACCTTTATACCAAAAAAATTACAGGTGATGTACAAGCTACCACCCACGTCAGACTTCACATACAATGCAGAGTTTCTATAGGGTTTTAAACAGAAGGAATGCGAGCAATATGCGAAAATTTTATCTGATTTGATCAAGGAGTGGGTCTCACACCCAGCGAAGTTCAGGGCAGACAACAATGGAATTTATTCCATATCTTCTTTGGAACCACAATTAAAATATGTAGCGATGATGACCTGTATATTGTATGGGAGGGAAGACACCACGCATTTTTTCCTCCCATGGGTGCCCTTGATATACTCAGTAGTAGAAGGCTCTTCTTTCGACTGGGCCAAAATGTTATCGAATAGTCTGACCAGTCGGATTACAGAATATCGGATGCAGAAAGAGAGCAGGAAAGCTGCTTCATTTTTTATGTCTGCATATCTCATGGACGCAGTATGTTCCATGACGCCTTTTCAATTGATGAATTGGAGCTGGCCTCCATCGGATGTTAAGCCAGTCCATGTATACCATTCTAAGCTTTGGGAGGACAAGGCTTCAGATTTCATATATGAAATTTTCAATTGGGTGATGGTATCGATGCATGTTTCCATCTTCAGTAATCCCCCACCCAGGATATCAGATAGCATCACGGAAAATTTAAGCAGAGTGGCTGACTGGTACGTTGAGAAAGAATTTTCATACATCAGGGTTTTTGGCGCTTCTGTCCCTCCACATGCTTTACCCTTACTCATACCAGACAGGCTGGCTTGTCGTGAGATCGCCTGGAAAACTGTAATTGGCGATATAAGTAAAGAATTGAAAGGGTTTTCAAAAAAGGTATGGCCACCTTTTCCTATTCATTTAAACACCTATCCATTATTAGACTTCGGGCATGCAAAGGTTGAGGCAGAAGCCCTAGAAGATATAAATTTGGTTCACATCAAATTCAAGAAACATGATCCACACACAGTCGTGAGTAATTATTTGGCCAACTCTGGCCTTAAAAGATTTGAGCACGAGAATTCACCTCATGATGATATTTTCCAAGGTACGAAACCTTCTGACGAAGTTTTGGCTCGAATACAAGCCCTGTCGCTCGAAGAGAGGGCTGATGTTATCAGATTCCAAGAGCATAGGTGGAGTTTCCTTCCTCCAGTATTACGGGGTGAAAATCCAACAATAGCAGAGGAGCAGCAAACAAAAGCCGGAAGCTCTAAAGGTTCAGCACCTGGCTAAGAAGAACAACAGAATAAAGAAGAGAAAGTTGGGGGCCCAAAACAAGAAGCCGAGGCTTCCGGTTCTCTAAGCGAGCCAACTTCGGTCATTACTCCTGAGAAATCTTCTAAACAGTTCGACAATCCCATCACCTCCATTACCCCCCTATAGTCTGCAAAGGAAATCCCAGACGCAGGTTGGATTTTGGGTGAAAAATTGACACCTATATCGGTAGAAGAGCTACCTCCGAATGAATTCTTCTTCAATAAGAAGAGGAAAGTGGTTGTGAGACAATAACTCTACCAAGAGGCAAGTACTCTCTCTAAGAAATTTAAAATTTTAACTGATGGGAAAAATATGAAGAAAGTAGAATTTGCGACGCAAATAGCAGGAACATTGGGTTCTTTCGCCATGGTGAACTAATATTTGGTTAGGACCCTAAAAGATCAGCTAAAACAAAAAAATCATTTGATCAAGACACTAGAGGCTAAACTAGCTACAACAGAGGCTGCTACTAAAGATCAGGCAAGTGCAACTTTAGAGCAAGCAAGAATAGAAGATCAAAAATAAATCGAGCGGCTTAAAGTCGATCTCGAATAGACATAATTGAAGGTTCAGATGATTCAGACTCAGATAAGCCAGCAGGGAGAATTGATAAACCAGCTTCAGGCCAAACTAGAATTCACCGAAAGCTAGGTAATCAATATCGGGATATTTCAATCCCAAGCAATAGAGATCATAAAAAGGTTATCGACGGCGCAGCAGGGTCTTCTTGTTAAAGTAGAAACAATTCAAAGTAGCTTCCAACTCATTGATCAGGTGTTGGAAAACCTCTCTCTTAAAGAAGGGGTTGTCGGAGCAGCTCGGGTGGCGTTCTAGGAAGCTATTATAGCCACAACGAGAAGGGAAACAAGCAGCAGTTCTAGTTTTCCCATCGCAGAGCAGACCAGGGGTAATATCTTGTTGAAAGAATGGGAGCGAAATATATCCGAAGGCAAACAACAAGTTATGAAGCTAAGGAAATCTTGCGAAGAAATTTTCAGTTTGTTAAGTGAGATTTGTTTGTGTTCCGATGGTGAAAGTAGCATGGAGATACTGGGTCAGATCAATACAACTAAATATATGCTTAATATCAAGGAAAAGGAAGAAAGAGAATTAGCTGAAATATCAAAAATAGCTCCAAAAAACATAGTGCAAATAGACAAATGGCTAATTAAACCGAGTATACTGTTATGCTCTATCAATCCCAAAGATCAACAGGTGGAAGGAAAGCTGTCACTATTGATGAAAGACTGCTATATTTTTTAGGAAAATAATCAAGCACAACCATCTAAGTTGATATCACAGCTGGTGGAGAAGTGCGTTATTTGTAAGGAGCATGTGAAGAGGCAGGTTTCGAGTACTAGATGAGAACAAAGATAAAGAAACGAAACGTTTCGACTCCTTTTTATTGTAACCAAAAACCTCTGGAACTATTGAGATTCCAGTGCATAAAAATTTGTATAAATATACATTTCGAAGAATGAAAAAAGGAGGCTGGACCCTTTTGATAAATTGTAATAGAGACTCTCTCTTTTGGAGAATTAATACAAAGCAATCTGGAGATTCCTAATTCCATCACTACTGTGTTATGAGTTTGTTCTCTCTGTTATTTCATATTCATTCTTATTTCACTTATATATATCTAATGAATGTCGCATTGCAATTTAGTAAAACTTCTACTACAATGATTAATGTTTAGCTATCTATTGTTTACAGTTTTTCCTCTGTATCGGCTACTAGTAAGTACAAGACCTGTAAATCTTTAGGTTGTCATATTTTATGCTTCATCGGACCATTTATTATCTTATTTTCTTCTCCTTTTTACAGAGTGAGATTCTCTTTTGATAGGAGCCTTATTCTATAGACAAATTAATGTTTTTCCCATAATTCATACATCATTTATTTCAGATATAACGTAGTTACAGAAAAAGACCTTTGGTTTGAAATTTGCTTTTAATATTGATTTCTAAAGTTCTCTTTTATAAAATCAAATTGATAGAGCATAAAACTTTTAGATTTCTTTAAAGGTTTTGTTCCTCTATGACTGTCCCTGTTGTAAGACAACCCAATATTGAACCCGGTTTGACAAATCAAACCCATATTGCTTTAAATCTCTTTGATACCATACTTAAAATGGCTAAAACCTGGGTAGAACTTGAACGTTCATGGGTTGCAATTGAAAGAGATATAAACATCCAGGAACAGTTGGAAGCTAGACAGCGACACCTAGAAATCAACCCTAGCTTCCTTTCCTGAAGGTATACCCTCCTCCATTTTTACATCTTACTAACTTTCGGATGCCTAGACACTGTACTTTTTAAAGCCTTAAGTACAGACTCTGGAACAATAGTCAGGATCTGTGGGATTTAAAAGAAGACCAGTGAATTCAAGTTGCTCTCTGATATCAAAGAAATCTAGAGGTTGATTCAGTGGCTGACCAGGTTGTTTGATATGGTCCAAAGCATTGTGTGTCCTTAAAAGTGATTGATGAACAATTTCTTGTACGTCGGACCCTTGAGGGTTTGGTGTTACTGGCTCAACGGGAATCTGGGGATTTCCGTTTGAGGTAGTTTTTGTTAGAGAGGTAACGTTATTGTCAGAATGACTCTATGTTACTATAGGGGAGTGAGTGTGTGGGGGAGGAGTCTTGCGACTTCCACGTGCCATCAATTGTATTCAGGCCCTCCTTCTAGCACCATTTGTTGATGGGAAAAAATGACTATCCGTCAATTAGAAGAATGAGTCTGGTCCGGGGTTGTCCAAATAACCCAAGTCGTTTGGTTTAACTCATTTTAACGGGTTTAATGGCTCTATTAGCCAATCTAAAATTCCTAAAGAAACAAATAAAAAGAATGAAATAACTAACAAA
>JASDQU010218620.1:0-18037 GCA_032191745.1 Picea mariana | reverse complement strand
CTGCGCGCGTTTTCTTCAATGTTGTTCCTCCTGTGCTTTTACGTCCAAATCCCCAAATTCTGCATATCCTGCCATTTCTGTTGTTGCCATCAAAGACAACAATCATCAACACGCATTCGTTGCTTGTTCAATATTTGCCAACATACGCATCTTGCACACTATACAACATGTGTATACGGAGGTTGCTCCACTACAACCCGTGTACATCCGGATTTGTGCCAGAAAATGAAAATTAAATGTTGGGTTTCCATGTCACGACAGAAGATCTCTAATCCTTGGCCTTCCATAAACTGGAAAAGTTCTGACTCAACCCCTCAATTCCATTTTAAAGGCTATAAAGAGGCCAATTCCGAGATATGGAAGAGGAGAAAGAATTCAACTTTGAGAGCAAAGTTACTCTGGAGGAATTATTTACTTCATATTGAGTCTACATCCCTTTGTCTTTTAAGTCTGAACACAGTGTTTAGCCCCCAAGCTCTTCCCTTATTGATTGAGAACTTCATCGTTTCTCTCTTATGAGCTTTCCTTTGGTGGAGGATTGAAGTAGTGGAGGCCCAGCTAGAAGGAACTTAGTTTCTCGGTTTTGAACCGTGCCGAAACGGAAGTTTGTAATATTTTTACTTATGTTTATCATTTATTAATAGAAATACTTTTTTCTCATCCAATTGATATCTTGCAAATATATTGAATTATTATTCCATGGGCATATTTGTCTTGTTTATTAATGGATTATGCTATTGAATGTGCTAACATTATATAATATCACCATATGCGTGTTTTGCTTGGTTATTGAGGACTAGTTGCAGGTGTATTTCTTTGGGTCAAGTGCTCAATGGTGGACTTCATCGAACGTCTGGACGAGTTAAGCCTTTTATCTTGTCTTGCCAACATATTTTGTTTTATAGCATACTTGAGAAGAGAGTTGATTTATGCAGTCTTTTATGTCTGTTGTGGTTTACCCTAGCCATAGGGATATTTTCCTTGTAACAAAATTGACGACTCCACTGGGGATTGAATCTTCTTTCTTAGGGTTTGGAGTACTTTTCTCCTTAGATTTATCTCGTTTCTATTATGTTTCTTGTCGCGTCATTGCTTGACACATTCTAGTCACTTTGGGTTTGAGTTCTTAGCCTTTCTCCCTTGCCTAGCCTTGTTTTGAAGCATATACGCACCTTTTTCCTTGACAATCGCGTACATACGTTGGTTGTCTCACTACAAGATGTGTATATACGCTCTGTTTTCCTGAACAATAGCATACATCAGTTTTCTTGGCTTGTTTGCTTGGTCTGGTGACTTTTGGATGGGATTTGATGTTTTTTGAGCCTTCTTAGGTCTCTGTAGTTCCTGTTAAGTGCTTGTGGGATGACAGGAAACCCATCTTTGGTTGAATTTCTAGGCGAAGTCTTTCTCATCATCTTTTCATTCTTTATTGTCCTTGTACATCGGGCTGGGTGTTTCGCTGCTTGGTATCCTGCTCGAGTTATCTTTTTCTATACACAACAGGGTTATATATCAAGTTACTTTTCAATCAATGCATTTTCAGTTTTGTTATATTGAAAATACAAAAATATAGACATTTTGCATTGCTTGGAAATTTTGTCTTTTGAGTCCTTTTCAATAGCTTGGTGCATATAGTGAAAGATTGCATTTTTACTTCTGAATTGTAGAGTTGAATTTGAAAATTGCAATGATTTTTAAAAGCATATCATTCATGGAAAGTTAAAGTTAGGACTTTGCATCGTTTTCATATTTACTTTTCTTGCAAAGTCCTAACATCATGAGTTTCACTACCATACCATTTTGAGTAATCACGACCATTAAAATTAACGCTATAACTTAAAATTGATTAGTCATGATTTTATTTCTAGGGTACACAAACTAGCCTAGGATTTAGTGCCTTCGAATAGGATTTTGTGAGTAAACTTCTCCAAGGCAATTAAATCAACATATGTGTCTGAGAAAGGGAGTGGAGAAATCCATTTTATAATTGGTAAGATCAGGAGGCTCTGCTCACATCGAAGTTAATCACGAGGTCACGTGAAGTCGGTTGAAAGGATATCCCCTCGATACCTTCCTAGCATCAAAGATATTTCTAGGGATCTATTCGTATCTGGGGATCTTTCTAGTGCCTTTACCTCTGTGAGAGGCGGTACTTTCAAGGTTTGGGGCTTTGTTACCCTACCCATATGGTGGACCCGACTTACAACTGTTTGCTTGTGCATCAATTATATAGTGGTTTATTAGTTGCTTGACTTAGGCTTCTCATATGTTACTTGCAGGGGTTATTCTGCAAGTACCCCGGGTCAGATAAGGGTCAGACAACACACAACCTTTATGGAGGATTACCTCTCCCGGGGGATTTGACCGACTGGTTGTTAATCCCACAAGGGCCCTTATAACTGATTTTTTTACCTCTGATCTTTAGCAGGTAGTCTCAGGCCCCTCTTGGGCGAGACATACCTTCTTTAGGGAGGGAGGCCACTAAGCCACTTGACCCCATTTGCATGTATATTGGTCGTTTGAATTTTGGTGTGCTTTTTGATTACTAGTTGGCCTTAGGATATATATATATATATNCTTTAGAGTCTTAAGTCATCATGGAGTCGGACCAACCTCCCCGCTGGTCCCGTCGCTTGTTACAATTGCCACCAAATTTCGAGTCTTTTCCTTCTAAAAGGCGTAGAGTTATTATACGTGGTACACACACATCCACTGTTCAGACTTGTGATTCTACAAGCATGAGTACTGAACCTGGTCTTCAGAATACTAGGAGCCCTTCGACTCCCATACCCACTCGAGTTAATGGCACCCCTTCGACTCTTGCAACCTCAATGGTTGTAGTGCCAGAGGCACCTATCATTACTATGACTCGGTCTATAGTAAATTCTCAAGCTACCACCTCGAGTCCTTTTTGGTCTCTTGGCAACTCACTGGGTGATAATGTTCAGTCCATCCCTATAGCTTCTAGTCCTTTTTCTTATGTTATGCCCAACTTCACTTCACATTTTTTGAACTCCATCCCAACTGTTGGCCCTAATTCTAGCATTGGGATCGACAACAATACACCTCCCTACACTCATTTTCCATTTGGTGGTTCTCAAGTCCCTCAAATGACTCCTAATATGGGAGACATTCCTTTTTTTAACCCTGGGTCCAACCCTCCTACTTTTGGATGGAGCAACCAACCTGGCGGAAAAGCTTTGGCTCAAATTCCATCTTATAATCACACCTCCTTGGTGCAGATTTCGACCAATACATTTGGCATGATGAATCCACCTCTATCCTTCGGATTCCCACTCGGAAGAGGTCAGTTTTACGCTTTGGGAAACCCCCAACCCAAATCTAATCCGGCTGGGGGAAATTTCTATAACCCTCAACAGAACATTCCTACTGGAATGATGCCCAACCAATCTTTTATGAATCAGCCCAGAGGAGGGTCTTATAATTCTGGACAGGGCTATGGTGCTTACCAGAACCCTAGATGATCTGCAATTCCTCAAGCACAATATTTCTCGGGAGCTTGGGGCCAGATGCCGCAACCCCGTCTCCCTTTTTTGGCCATGCTTAGTCTGCTAGATTTGTCTAAGTTAATGAACAAACCAGTGAGTCATGATCCTACATGGCCCCCTGTCCCCACTAAACTTCCTTCAGACATCCTGAAGTTAAAGGGAAAGAATGGAGAGGATCTTGGTGATCACGTCATTACCTTTCACCTTTGGTGCTCATCGAATTCCCTTAATGACGATTCTATTCGATTAAGATTATTTCAATGCACCCTCATCGAAGTTTCTGCAAAATGGTATATTGAACTACTTAGGGGGGCATATGGGACTTTTAGTCAGTAGGTGTCAGTTTTCCTTAACCACTTCCAGTTGCCCTTTGTTATGATGCTGGCCTAGAATTGTTGTCGACTTTATGCCAGGATACCTCCACTCATATCTTGGACCATATCCAGGAGTAGTGTAGACGAAAGAGGTTGATTAAGACCCCTATACCCCCAAATTTTCTTTTAGAATGGTTCCTTAAGTCTTTGCATGCTCCTATCTCGAAAGACATTGCTACTTCTAGGGTTTCCATTGAGGAAGAAGAGATCTTTAGAGCCCAACAATTAGATTTGATATATGCCCAGTTTGGGATGTTATATCACCTTCTTCCATGCTCACCGCGGTCAACTTATGACCCGAGACAAAAGCTCGGACCTCATACTGACGACATTTTAGGTACCGCCAATGTAAAGTTTGTAGACTCGGTGACAATCCAGATGAAAGAGTTGTCTCTAAACCAGTTTGCAGGAGGACCAGCTTCGTCTATGTCTTCCAACCCCACTCATTAGGCATATGTACATTTTGTGCAATCGTTGGCCAACCCAAATGGTAACCAAAAACTAGGCGGGAATAAGAAGAAAGGACTTAATAACCGTAATGGTGGGAAGAATGGTAATAAACCCAAGTACAATGGTAATAATGAGAATACGGGTAATAATGATGGAGAGGGAAAATGAGAAAGATGTAAGGTGAAGTTTCCCTGTAAGCTTTGCACAGATGATCACCTTACCCATTTATGCCCCAAACTTGCAGAAGCTACGAGGCTATTATCTCAATCACCTATCGTGTTGACGAACCCATTCCCACATAATCCACACGTGGCCTCGAGCTCCTCAAATGCCAAAAATGCAACTGGTGGGAGCCAAAACTAGCAGTTGCAAGATGACGACCGTTTATGTATCAATATGGTTGATGCGAAAGTTAATGTAGCCACTCTATCTAGAGATTATAGCTCTTCACAAGCTATTCCTGGTCTAGAATCTTCTCCTCCTCCTCTGGAGATGACTTTACAGATTGAAAAACCAGAGCCACTGCCTTATATTCTGAAAGGAGTACTCAATCTTTCTACACATAATCTGAATGCTAGAGCCACCCAGAACTAGTCTATTGTTGAGGACCTGGGTCAAACCCCTTGTGTCATGTCGGCTTTGGAGGTACTCCAAACATGTCCTTCACAGAGGAATTCCTTACTATATGGCTTAGGATATCTAGAACCCAATGGCTCAAAAGTTATCAAGTTTGATGTCACATATGTGAAACCTCGCTTGCCTTACCATGTGACTTTCCAAATCCATGTGGAGTACTCAAAGTATACCATCAAACATGCGGTCGTTGATGAAGGCGCTGATACGTGTGTGATGTCCCTGATCTTTTGGAAAGCTCTCGGTTTTCTGACTCTTTCCAAGTCATTGAACATGTTGACTTCTTTTAATGGTCATTCCTTCTACCCTCATGATATTCTCTTTGCCTTTCCAGTCTAGTTAGGTGGGAATACGGTAGAGGTGGAGGTAGTTGATTCACCTCTTGATTATAACTTGTTACTAGGATACAATTGGACATATGCTATGATCGTCGTCGTGTCATCTGTCTTCCATACTCTTTGTTTTCCTCATGAAGGGAAGATCATGACAATCGATCAATTATCCTTTGCGTGCTCTAATCCTAATGCATTTTTCATATCGTCGATCCCCGTGATTGACAATTCTCAGCCGGTAACTGAGAATATCAGTGTCGGAATGTATTCTCCCCTTATGGGTAATTTCGACTTCCTAGCACTGATTCATCATGTTTATGCCATTTCCAATAGGCCCACTTCAACTGGGAGTTCCATTCCTTTCCGCACTTCTTATTTTAGTGATATGTGGACCCTACCTTCCCCGACTTCGTCTTGTGAAGATCATTTTCATGCTGGAATGGCCATGCCACTATCGACAACAGAGATTGCGTATCAAGTTGTTACTGACTCTTCTGCCGATATTGATCATGTTCCCTCGCCCATGGACCCATTCTTAGGCCCGTGTGGTCCACTTCGTTGTCTTGTTCGCATGGTTTCCTCGATGAGACTTTGCCTTCGAATGAAGCTATCATCGAAGCCATGAGTGGTTCCGACAAACCTTAGGATGATATGCATCACTGCTCTTATTTTCTCCCAAAGCTTGAAAGAATCGAACAAGATGACTTTAGATATACTTTGAGTGAGATATTTTGTCACACCGTAGCTCCACTTGACATGCACAAAATTTATGCAGAAGGAAACATGTTGAGTATTTATCCTACCATCATGATCGATATCTCTCGTACCCTTGGCAAGATTGAAAACGTAAATATCGGTGCAGATTGTTCGCTAGAAGAAATCCTGATCTACACTGAACTCTTCAAGGAATTCCGAGATGTATTTGCTTGGTCATATGAAGACATTCCAGGAATCAATCCTCGTATTTTCGAACATGAGATTAAAACTTATCCGGATGCTAAACCTATTTGGCAACATCTTAGAGCTGTCAACCCTCGGAAGGCCCTTGCTATTAAGGTAGAGGTGAAGAAGCTACTTAATGTTGGCTTCATCTACCTGGTTCCCTTGACTGAATGGGTATCCAACCCCATTCTTGTCGATAAGAAGCAAGGAACCATCCATGTATGTATGGATTTTCATGACCTAAACAAGGTCTGTCCTAAAGACAACTTCTCGACACCTTTCATCAATCATATTCTCGACAAGTGTGCGTGAAGCGAGGTATTTTCTTTTATGGATGGATTTCAGGGTATAACCAAATTCAAATAAAACCTGAGGATCAACACAAGATGAAATTTATTTTTCCTTGGGGTACTTTCTTATACCGAAAAATGCCTTTCGGCCTTAAAAACACCGAAGCAACCTTTCAACATGCCATGACTTTCTCTTTCCATGATCTTAAGCATATAGTCGAAGCTTGCCTTGATGATCTTGTTGCTCACTCTCACAAGAGAGCGGATCATGCTACTCATCTTCAGCTTGTTTTTGAATGATGTCGTTACTATAGAATCTGGTTGAACCCTCACAAGTGAATATTTTGCATTAATTCTAGTCGGCTTTTGGGTTTTCTAGTTTCTGAGACTGGGATCATGGTAGATCCATTAAAGGTTGAGGAAATACTTTGATTTCCTCCCTCGCACATGATTAGACAAATTTAGGGTTTACAGGGGAAAGCTAACTTTCTTCGTCAATTTATAGTGAACTATGCCACTAACACTAAGGGTTTCATGCATCTCTTGAAGAAGGACACCCGTTTTATATGAGATGAGCAAGCCCAGGAGTCCTTCGATGCTAAAGAAATCCTTGGTATCGGTGCCTCTGTTGAAGCCTCTTGACTACAGTTGATATTACTTGCTTTATATCGTAGCATCTGAGGATACGATTGGTATGGTTCTGGTTCAGGAGGATGATGACCTCCACGAGCACGTCGTCTACTATATTAGTCAAACCTTGGTCGGTCCTGAACTTAATTATTCTCACGTTGAAAAGTTAGCTTTGGTTGTCGTGCACACAGTCTAATGTTTGCGTCATTATATATTACTTTTCAAGACTATGGTGGTTTCTGATGTCAATCCATTTCAATACGTCCTTACCAGGCGTATCATAGGGGGAATATATAATAAATGGATTGCCATTTTATAGGATTTTGATCTTGATTTCGCTTTTGCAAAATCCAAGAAATCACTAGTCTTTGCAGATTTAATATCAGACTTTCCACGATTGGATGAGGATGTTATCCATGTTGATTCATTTGCAGAAGAACACATTTTTGTTGTCTCATCGTCCGACCCCTAGTATGGAGACATTGTTCTCTATCTTCGAACCTTGAAGTTCTCTTAACATCTCTCACAAGATGACTGACGATGTATAAGATACCAAGATAAGAAGTATACTATCATAGGTGACATGTTGTATCACCGAGGAATAGTAAATATATTGCATCATTGTTTAACTCAGAGAGAGGTTGAGTCTATCCTGAATGATTTCCACAGTGGGGCTTGTTGTGGTCATCTATCTGAGCTTGCGACAACCCAAAAAAAATTGCAAGCTGGTTATTTCTGGCCTGCTATATTTAAAGATTGTAATGAAGCAGTTAAGAAGTGTCACCCCTGCCATGTGTTCACTCGGAAAATGAGCTCACATCCATCCCCTCTTCACCCAATCATTGTCGTTGGTCCCTTCACCAAGTGGGGGGTGGATTTTGTGGACTGCACCCAACTTCGGCTGGGGGGGCATCAACACATTATAGAGGTCGTCGACTACTTTACTAAGTGGGTCGAGGTCATGCCTAAAGTTAATTCTGATGGGAATACTGTTGCCTTCTTCATATTCAATCAAATTATTGCCTGGTTCAGTATCCCGAGTGATATTGTCACTGATCATGGCAGTCACTTTCATAACGAAATGATGGAAGAATTAGCATCTAAGCTGGGGTTTAGAAATGGTCATTATTCTCCTTATTGCCCCCAGGAAAATGGACAAGTAGAGGCCATAGACAAGTCTCTCAAGATCACTTTTCAAAAAACTGTCAGTCATAGCAAGTCTAACTGGCATATCATGCTATATCCCACACTCTAAGCATACTAAACCTCAGTCAAGACTGCCACCAGTTTTTCCCCTTTTTAGTTAGTGCATGGTGTGGAGTTGATTTTACCAATTGAATGTGAAATCCCTTCTCTCAAGATGGCAGTCGTGCTCCTACCTAAAACTTTTGATCTCAAGCGACGCCTTGTGCACATAGAGAGTCTTGATGAGCAACGTTAAGATGCCTCTATGACTATCGATGCAAACAAAATACGTGTCAAGGTCTAGTATGATAAGTCTTTCTATCCTCGGTTGTATGTTGAGGGTGACTTGGTCCTCTTGTATGATCAATCCAAAGAACCACTGAGGGCAGGTAAGTTTAAGCCCATGTGGCATGGTCCTTACATTGTAAGATGTGTTCTAGAAAAAGGAGCCTATGAGTTAGAAGATTATGAAGGGAATAGGTTGGTCGAGCCCAGAAATGGGCTCTACTTGAAAATATATTATGCTTGATCCCCAAGCTTGGGCAGAACTCTTTGTATACTAATGTAATTTAGTGTATATATATTTTTCCTTTCTTTTCGCCTTCAGGTTGCTTATCGAGTTTTCTCTTAGTTGACAGATGTCAACGGAGTCTTCGGTCTACCTAAGATTCACAGACGGAGCCAATGGTCATACATGGAACTTGGCTTCTGCCGCTTGGGTGGTTTACTCACCCGAGGTTCCACTGGCATATTCAGGTGGTGTATGCCTAGGGCCATCCACGAACAATGTGGCAGAATATAGCACCATTATAGAACTTTTGTGCGATACTATCTCACATGGTATTCATTCGTTAGAGGTTCACCTAGATTCCTAGTTAGTAGTATGTCAGTTGAATGACAGTTACCATGTGCGTGATCCTACTTTACTCTGACGATTCCTAAGGGTGCGTATTTTAGAACGACGGTTTGATTTTATTACATATTATCATATTCCTAGGAGTTCTATTCATGTATTCAATGTTTATGCTAATTTCATTTTAGATTGGTATTTGTCACATATTTAAAAGCAAAGAAAACCATCTCATCAATATACACATTGTAAAATATAAGTAAAGCCGAAGATCCCTTTTTATGTATTTCAAAAAATATGGTGTTTATAGTAAAAAATTGAGGCTAAAACCCTCAATACACATATACAACCAGTACTACAATATCCCACGACATCTATGCCTATGGCATGGGATGTGTGTGATGGTCACAAACCACAATGTTTACGAGATACCGAAAGAGTCGTACCCATGCCCTGGGTACACCAACCACCTGTCACTGCATGGCTTTAGGCAAATCCTCTACCTGAACCATGGGAATCCTCTGATTCAAACACGATAGGTTTCCCTACATGTTTTGTAGAACTATCTCAGCTTCTCCTCCCACTGCCTCATCTCCTCGGTTCCTCCGTCGATGTCGAGGAAAACCTTCTGGCCATCGCAAAACCATGTTTGCGTTACTCAAGTGTTTAGTCAATACTTAAGCACCATCCAAAAACGTTTTTGTTATATTATGCAAAAAAAAAAAATTAAAATATGTAAAAACTTTTGACATACCTATGTCACCGTAGGTGGTCCCTAGTGGGAGTGGCATGTCTGGATATCCTTAGAAGTCTATCCCTACATAAGGGTAGTCATCTAGGGAAATGACCTGTAACTGCCACCAGTAGAAGAAATCCTTATTGTAGGGTGTTGGCACCCTACCTCCCCCCTATCGCCACATTACCTCAGTCCACCATGCCATGGATGGATCACAAGGTATTCTCAAAAGAATCTAGACTCTAGGTCTCAGACCTAGAACCCGCTCGAAGAAGAAACTACATAGGATAGAGGCAAACCCAAAATTTCTCTTAATCCCATGTTTGCACTATGTCAACTGGCTCTTCATATTTTCTAGTAGTGAGGTACACCATTCATATATTGTGGGTCTCATACATTGCACTATATAGAACATGAGCGACCTTGATGCCTAGTGCAGCAAGGCCAAACCTGTGATCCTGGTCAATACAAGGACAACAATCTTTAGGCTGAGATTGTTTATTTCCCGGATAGGGAGTTGACTCCCTACTTTAAGAGTCCCTGCTACATAGTGGGTGTCTATGTAATCCTCTATTTTCATTCCACTCCCTGCTCCCCATGATTTGAGGTTTACAACCTCTCCCTGGCGTGATAGAACAGATAAAAAGTAAATGTCCTCTACTTCAATTCTCAATGGTTTCCCATCAAGATTGAATCTTTCACTCTCAGGGTTCCAGTAACCCACAGGCATCTCGAGCAACCTCACCTGGGATATCATTCCTTTGAGCACCCAAAATTTATACAAGACACATCTCTTCAAGGCCATTTGGCCCCCCGGATCTCGATATAAAGCAACATTGACCTCCTCGTGCTCTCTCTCTCTCTCCATTCAAGAACCATCCTGTCAAGGAAAAATAAAAAATTGAGTTAGAATCCTTAAAATTATTTGTTTATGTGCCTGTATGCGAGATACTTAGATTATAGTCACGTATAGAGCTGGCTATACACATCCTTTAGTTTACACAGATGTGTATAAATCATCGTATATGCGACCCCATTGAAGACAACCCGCATACACTGATTTTCACATTTTGTGCTCACAATAACTAAAACTTTGGAACCTAATTCAAAAATTTAATCCACTGAAATTAAAGAGGAAGGGAAGTAGAGTTACCTGATCCAGACGGTTGTTGATTTCGTTTCCTGATGCTCCTGCAATCACCGTTTGAATCTTAGAGGTATTTTGGTCGAATTTGCACTATTTAGGTAAACATCAAAATGGTATAGTAATTTTTGGTTTTTTTACTATTTATAAACTATTTTTACCCACTTTCTATAGTTTTAAGTCATTTTTTCACCTAATATACTAATACAAAGGTGGATTGAGTTGGTTTTTGCAATTTTAACCCGGGATTATTGCATATTTCAACATTATGTCGATCGTTCATCACCATGAGCAAGTATTTTCATTACCCAACATATAGGATAGGTATCCACTCCGTTATGGATTTTCACATTATCCTATAACTATCACTCTTTATGCCTTAGGTATGAACCCATTTGTTGCGACATAGAACCTTCCATCTGCTATAAGTCGTGTCGTTATTGAGTGGTAGAGATTTACCAAACATGGGTGCCCTAGTTAGATCCCCTACTACATTTGGTTCCCATGCAAAGATTTTTCCATAGGATCAGGAGTCCCTAATAACTAATACATGACTTGATGTTGAGCCTCATTTCTCACTCATACACATGCTACCTTATACCCAAGGACTCCCACACAAGTTCAATTTAAGCTCTTTTCTAACTCGTCTTTAAAAAGAGAAACGATTGTCGAGTGATTTGTCCCTTTCACACTCGTTGAATCGGACTTGAAAGGTCATGAGTCTTAGTTAATCTCTTTTCCGACTCGTTATCAAAAATTGAAAAGATTGCCGAGTGAACTTGTCTCTTTCACACTCATAAATTGGATTTGAAAAGATGTCTATTTGGCACAGGTTTATCCCTTTTTTACACCAAGTAGACTAAAAGACAAAAAAATGACATTTTTTTGGCGTTAAGTTGTGATTGCATCTCATGCCCTTGCTTGCAGTATTGATCCTATAGATGATTCTCGCTTTGCGCTATAAACCATTTGCCTTAGTAGTTTTGCATCCTCAACCAAGCAGAGCCTTGTTTATATCCTTCATAATTTGACACCCTATACCTAGGAGGGAACATTCCCATGAGTGTCCATCTCCCGCATGCATTTCCCTGCATTGAGCATAGCTATGTTCCACTACTGGAACTAGTTTTGCTTACGTGTGACACTCATTTCCTCATCTGTATCATAACATTCATTTGTCTATGAAAAAAAAAAAACAATATGGGCGGGAAGGGAGTATTATCTCATATTGGCAGCAATCGTGTCGCCTTTGAATAGAGAACAAAGTTAATGAGTCCATTCATCATCATAGTTTTTGTATTAGCATGGCCTTAGGAAGATGAGTTCATTACAGAGTCTTCTCTACTAACTAGTTATTCTTCCAGTCCCTATAGAGAATTTCATTGATGCCTCTCGCATATCATGGTTTTGTCGTTGGGTCTATACTATTGGAGTCCTCCTTATGTCCCATGCTCTTGTTCAAAGGAATTCTATTAACCTGTGTCGACCACTCCTCAGAACTCTTGACTTTGCATGTTGGCCATTCACTCATTTTGTCTCAGAATCGAATGATAATGTAGTCTTGTTGGCCCTGGGTTATGGAAATAAGTGAATATTAAGGAAGAGGAGTGAAGTGCAAACTGCATGGAAGGCACATTAACTGAGAATGGGTCGAAGTGTTCAAAGAAGAAGAAAAGAAGGAGCGAAGTAAGGGAAAGCTATTCATTGAAAGAGAAGATCAAGAAAGAAAGATCAACAAAGAAGATGGATTGTGGACAACTCATAAAGCGGAAAAATCCAACAATGAGTGCTTTGGAGCACCTCCTGGAAAAGAAGGAAAGATAGGCTGGCAAAGCCCTGAAAACACGAGTCAAGTTGACCTAAGGTTTGACACCTAGAAATTTTCCATGTAATGTATAAATAAAGGTCTAGAAGACCTAGGAGGGTTCATTCGAAGTGGAGTGTGTTGTTGATGTTGAGTGATTATTGTTGTTGTGTGAGGAGAGTATTGTGTTGTGAGAGTATTCTTGTATCATAAGATCTTCAACTAGGTGTGAAGATCAACCTTGCAGTTGGGTGCGTAGGGAGGGAAGAGAAGAAAAGAAAGAGAGAGAGATCTGCAAGCTAAGTGTGCAGATAGAACTTTATGTTTTCATTTAATATATCAAGAAACACAGTTCTGTGGATGTAGCCCTAGGGAGAGGGTGAACCATGTATATCTTGTTGTTATGTTTGATTGATGTTGTGTTATTTTCCATCTGTTATACCGCTATTGCATTGTTGTGTTAGATTTGAGATATAACTTGTGAAGTAGGCTTAAGTGAGATAAAAAATAACTAGATTGTTGTGCATCATTGCCTTGGATCCACTTTGCATTTCCTCTGGTTGTAGACACATGTGTCCTACAACCCCCTATTGCTACTTCAAGTGAGACTGCATTTGCTCTGCAGGTGCTACCGAAAGGGCCAGTAGTTAGGGCTTGTTGGTGCACTGTTATAGTTGAACCCTGGGTCTGCCCCTGTGCCAACAAATGGTTTTGTTGCCAGGCAGAGTCATATAGCCAGGTAGAGAGATATTTATTTAAAGGACCTAGAGGAAAATTTTTACACTTTTTGAAGTTGAAGATAAAGATGTTATTGCATGAGAAGAACATATTGAAGATACAGTAATCGGTTGGACCGAAAATCTAATATTCAAAAACTCAGACAGTGAAAGTGACACAAAGGTTGGACATACACGCAGTGGGAGATATTTCAGAGAGGTCCCTCTGGTGAACCTGTCTGAGAAGAATCAAAAGTTACTGGCACATGACGAAGGCTTCTACAGTGGAGAAGAAGAAGAATTATTGAATGAGGAATATTCAGAGTCTGCTTGGAGCTCAGTTTAGTACTACCTTGAGAGACCACGCACTGAGATGGTACATGAAGTTTGTTAAAGAAACTGTACAACCTAAACCATTGAATGATATCACGACTGTGTTGAGTGCATAATTCAAGAAACCCAAGTCGGAGTCATAGTGCATTATAGAGCTAAAAGAAATAAAGCAGAGAGTAGCTAAACTTGTGTGGGAATTTGACTAGAGCTTTAAGACCTTGACATGCTGATTGATTTTTCAGATCCCAGATGAGCATAATAAGGAATGGTTCATTGCTTCCCTCTTACCACACATCAAAGTTCCTCTGATGTAATAGAAGGTCGCTTCGCAGGCTGAGGCACTGGAGATTTCCATGAAACTTGAATCAGCTCCTATGGGAGAATCCATCTCAGGTATGAGTCAAATTTTGAGTCATCTAACTAGCTTATCTTTGCAGGTCGAAGATAGGAATAAAGAAAAGGGAAAAGATAAAAGAGAATACATCTGGTGTATTAGATGCAAATTAGAGGGCCATGACAAGGAGCATTGTCCCCTATTTAATGAATACATGGCCTCTGTAGCTCCGAGCCCTTTGAAGCAAGTTACTCTACCTTGGTGCGAGGTATATAGAAATATACATCGCCCTGGTGAATGTTATTACATGCAAAAATATGTCCAGAAACCTACCAACCTTTACTGCACATTCTGTAAATATGTGGGGCACGATGAGAAGGACTGTAGGGCTTATGAACTCTTGCATGAAAGGTCAAGAGATACATATAGGATTCAAGGAGAATTACAGCAAGAGGGAAATACTACGCAGTTTAATTCCCCAGGGAGAGGAAGCTTCAACCCTTGCGGTGGATTCAGAGAAAGAGGATGAGGAGGAGGCATGGATCAAGGTTGAGGTTAGATCATTTGTTATAACTGCACCCATCCAGGTCATTTGGCAAGGGACTGTCAGAACCCTTGTACCACTTGTAGCTACTGCAACTCATTTGAACATGTTATTGAGGATTGTCCAGCATTGTTAAAGAAACTTCAGTAGAGATGAGGAGGAAACCAGCAAGTCCAATTAATATCAACCGAAACTCATGGAGAGGATCCCAGAGTCATTTTTATCATGATAGGAGGAGCTTCTACGGGAGAAGATAGGGTGACTCCAAAAAATACAATAGAGGGATCAAGGATCAAAAGAGATGAAGAGAAAACATAGTTGTTTGTTCCAAGGAAGGAGAAGCAGAAATTTGAAGAGGCAAGAAGATAATTTGGAGGAGAACATGCTTCTTCATCTAAGGCACAACTAGAAGTGAGAGAATGTGAGATGCCTCTGGCACGATTATTCTACTTCACCTGGAGAAGGAAAATAGGTAATAAAGCTTATGGAATTCTTTTGTACTTGCATTAATTTGATTGAGGATGAAAGAACCATACAGGAACTATGACACTTGATCAGACAGTATGAGATAGGATGAATAGACCCTATGCTAAGTAGGTTTGTGAATAAAGTATCTAGGAAGAGGAGAACAAACAAGGAACTACACCTCAATGTTCAGATTGGAGACTACGACATAGATTATGTGGTCCTCGACTTGGAATCAGAAGTCAATGTTATGATGAAGCAGACATGGGTACTGATGGGAAAACCTAAGTTGATTTACTCCCCTATATGGCTTAGGATGGCTAATCAACAAGTAGTAAGCCCCTTTGGAAGACTAGAGCATGTCTCTATGGACATCAATGGGGTAAGGATGCTTGCGGACTTCAAGGTGATTGAGATAGTTGATGATAGTTGTCCTTATCCTACGTTGTTAGGCATTGATTGGGATTTCAACAATTCGACTATTGTTGACCTAAAGAAAATAAGCATGACATTCTAAGGTGATGACCTTAGGGTCATTTCACCTCTTGATCCCGATGAAGGGCACATATACAAAAAACCTATCAGAGAAGAAGACTGTTCTTATGAACTAGAGAATATATACAAATTGACAGCCAGACAACAAGATTAAATTAATCCTATAACATACGGGAATTTGAGTTGGTGAAGTGAAAGAGCATGCTCATCAGACTCAGAAGAAGCACTAGAGAACTGGTAGAACAAAATGTATGAATTTTCTGCATGGAGGTGTGCCAGATTGACCAAGGAAGTTCGTTGGATTGGCACTAAAGTAAGTAATCTTCCTACATTCGATGGGTTAAATCATTTAGAAACATTCTTATTGGAATTTGAAGAAACTGTACTAGTACAAAAGAGGTTGTTGGCACTAGATGAAGCCTTGAAAGCAACACCAACAAGATGGTGGGGAACACATAAGAGCAACATTGCGGAGTGGGTACAATGTCACACTTTGATGACAATGCACTTTTTAGAAAATTTCGAAGGGTGCAAAGTTCAATACATAGGTTAGAGTTGTCCGAAGGACCATGTGAAAACTTGTGAGGAGGCTTGGAGTAGCATTCTTAAAGAAAAGTGGGTGCATAAGTTCACTAACACTTTGGATACTACGCCCATCAATTGGTATCTTCAAGTAGAACTGTGCCTCACCACTTCAGATTGGTATGGTATGACTCAGAACTTTATAGCTACATTTTTATTTGAAATTCAATACCCCATAGTAGATCATTCTTTACAAGTTGTAAGAAAGTATTTGAGGAGGCACCTAACCCCCCTTTGGAGTAAGAAGAAGATGAATGGACTACACCTCTATAGAAATTGCAGGGTTGTTACAATATCAATGCTGATGCAGATGATGATCCTAGGAATGTGAACATTGTAGAAAATGAAGGACAGAAAGACATAGAAGGACCAGGGATTGAACTAACTTTCATTGGAAACCCAATCAAAATCAAGAAAGTTAATATTGGAACAGAGAAAGCACCTAAGCTGGTCAACGTTGGAGATTATTGGGATAATTCCACTATTGATAAGATTACAAAATTACTGCATGAATATCAAGACTTGTTTCCAACCAAGTTCATAGACATGAAGGGCATTAAAGGGCCCATGGGAGAAATGAAGATCCATTTGAAACCAGATGCAAGGACAGTAAAGCAGAGACCCTACAGACCGAATCCCAAGTATAAGCAGAAAGTCAGGATCGAACTAGATAGAATGTTGGAAGTGGGAATCATAGAACCCGTTGAAGAATCAGAATGGATTATCCCTATGGTGTTCCAAGATAATAAGACAAGAGAGATCAAAATATGTGTAGATTTAAGGAAATTGAATGATGCATGCTTACATGATCCATTCCATACACCCTTTACTGACGAAGTTCTAGATAATGTAGGAGGACAGGAAGTTTACTCCTTCACAGATGGATTTTCAGGATACCACCAGCTCATGATTGCTAAGGAAGACCACCATAAGACCACATTTGCAACAGAATGGGGTTCTTTCTAGTACACTGTGATGCCTTTCGGATTGAAGAATGCACCAACAATATTTTACAGGGTGGTGGTCGAAGAATTCAAGGAGTTTTTACATAAATTTTTGGAAGCATATTTTGATGATTGGATTGTCTTTAGCTTATTGAAAAATAATATTGAATGTTTGAGACTAATGTTGGATAAGTGTAGGCAATGCCAGATTTCCCTAAACCTGAAGAAGTGCATCTTCCTGTAACCTTTGGAGTATTGTTGGGACACATTGTATGTAAGCAAGGGTTTTTGGTAGATCCTTCTAAGATTGCCATTAGTGTTGATCTACCTCTCCCTACTTCAGTTAGACAACTGCACACTGTGCTGGGACATACTGGATACTACAAGAAGTTTATCAAGGGCTATGCATAGATAACAACACCAATGGAAAATGTTTTAAAGAAAGATCATCAGTTTCATGTTGGATCATGTTGTCATTGATGCCAATGGTTTGATTGATTGATGTCATTGATTGATGTCAAGTGATTGATTGATGTCAAAGGATTGATTGATTGATTATTTATGTAATACAATATGTATTGTCCTTGATGAGAATGCATAGATGAAGATGGATCAATGAGTTGTCATTGATACATGATGAAGATGGATCGATGTGGTTCCATTGGTATATGATGCATTGTTGGAAAAATGTATAGATGACTGATTATTGTCTTATCATGATTGATAAGGTGCACAAATGGATGAA